>CAUYON010078330.1:0-10579 GCA_963573935.1 Arctocebus calabarensis
TAGCACTCTGGGAGGTTGAGGTGGGTAAATTGCTTGATCTCATGAGTTCGAGACCAGCCTGAACAAAAAGTGAGACCCCATCTCTACTAAAAATAAAAAACTGTCTTCTTTGGAGAAGTTTCTCTTCAAGTCCTTTGCCCACCCTGAGATGGGATCATTTGTTCTTTTCTTACTAATACGTTGGAGTTCTCTGTGTATTCTGGTTATTAAACTTTTGTCGGAGGCATAACTTGCAAAAATTTTCTCCCATTCTGAGGGCTGTCTGCTTGCTATCCTTACTATGTTCTTGGCTGTACAGAGCTTTTTAGTTTGATCAGGTCCCAGTAGTGTGTTTTTGATACTGCTTCAATTGCCTGGGGAGTTCTCCTCATAAAATATTCACCCAAGTCAATTCCTTCAAGAGTTTTCCCTGCACTTTCTTCTAATATTTTGATAGTTTCATGTCTTAAGTTCAAATCTTTAATCCACTGAGAGTCTACCTTAGTTAATGGTGAGAGGTGTGGGTCCAGTTTTAGTCTTCTACAGGTCTACACACGCATGAAAAAATGCTCATCATCCTTAATCATCAGAGAAATGCAAATCAAAACTACTTTGAGATATCACCTGACTCTAGTAAGATTAGGCCACCTGACAAAATCCCAAAACCAGAGATGCTGGCGTGGATGTGGAGAAAAGGGAACACTTCTACACTGCTGGTGGGAATGCACACTAATATGCTCCTTTTGGAAGGATGTTTGGAGAGTACTTAGAGATCTAAAAATAGACCTTCCATTTGATCCTATAATTCCTTTACTAGGTATATACCCAGAAGACCAAAAATCATATTATAACAAAGACATCTGTACCAGAATGTTTATTGCAGCCCAATTCATAATTGCTAAGTCATGGAAGAAGCCCAAGTGCCCATCAACTCACGAATGGATTAATAAATTGTGGTACATGTATACTATGGAATACTATGCAGCCTTAAAGAAAGATGGAGACTTTACCTCTTTCATGTTTATATGGATGGAGTTGGAACATATTCTTCTTAGCAAAGTATCTAAAGAATGGAAGAAATAGTATCTAATGTACTCAGTCCTACTATGAAGCTAATTTATAGGTTTCATATGAAGGCTATACCCCAACCATATGGCACAAGAATATGGGAAGGGAGGGGAGAGGGGAGGTTGGGATGGAGGGAGTGTATTGGTGGGGCCACATCTATGGTGCATCTTAGAAGGGTACAGGCGAAACTTACTAAATGCAGAATACAAATGTCTTCATACAATAACTAAGAAAATGCCATGAAGGGTATGCTAAACAGTTTGATGAAAACATTTCAGATTGTATATGTACCTCTTGATTGCACTAATGTATGTGGCTATGTTTTAATAAAAAAAAAATTGCTATCTTGGTTGGAAGTGTTGAATAGCAGTTACACATACTATATAGGGTCTGGAATTAGACTACCATATTTTGCCATACATAATGCACTCCTGTGTAAAATGCGAACCCATGTTTTTGTCCCAAACTTTTAGGGAAGAGAATCTTTCATTTTAATTTTTTAAAGAAGGGCAGAAGTGGCTGCACAGTGGACTCTCCTCCTCTCACAAGAGGTGTGAGGCACAGAGCCGCCCCATGCAGAGAGGCTGGGAGTGAGCCCAGGCAGCAGGTGAGCATAACTCAGACGACCTGATCCAGATGACCCCAGCTGTCCTTTCCCAGCCCATTCTCATCCCCATATCCTCTCATCTCCCATTCCCACGCATGTCTTACAGTGAGAACATGGCCAAGGCCTCTCTGCTGAGAACCCTGGTGGGCTTATTTCCCAGGAAGCTGGTGTATTTCTGGGGAACCCTGTGAGGCTTATTTCCTTAGCACAGCAGGGCCAGCCCGAGGCCCCTCAAGGTAGATCACTCCCCTTTCCAGGCCACCTCATCTCTGCACAACTGGCCCCATTCTGAGACCTGTGAGGACGCTGTGCTGAGGAGGAAGCCTTCCCCCAGTGAAGTATCTGGCATTTACATTTCTGTTCAGTGACTGAGACCATGACCTCCTAGAGTCATCCAGACCTTGGGCATCAAGTTATTTGAAAATTAAGTGATATAATATGCATGCCTGTGAAATATTTAGCCCAGTGCCTAACACACATGAGATGTCTGATAGATGCTAATTATCATTATTACTACTGATAATTATGAACCAAGCTATCAGTGTCATACAGCAAGGGGCTCAGAGTCATTTGGGGTCAGATCTCAGGGTACGCTGACTGAGAATGAACAGCATGGTATTGTGCGTCTTATGGATATGCCACTAATATGATATCAAAATATTTATTTGAATATAATAATTCCCAATTTTCCTTCAGGCTTTTAAATCATTAGGTAAATCTTGAGTGAGAAGAAGAAAGCCTTTCAAATAAAATTGAAAGCTATAACTCAATTCAGCTGCTTAAATGTTATGCTATCTACTGGGTCACTGGGGAACCAACAAACCGTGGCAGGAGTGTGACATTGAGCTTGCAACTGAATGAAGGTCATAAGCCCTGGTGTCTCTGAAGTTCACACATCAATGTACCTGATTTTTGAGCATCCTTTATCAATTCCACTAGTTAACTGTTAAAGTTCACAGATGGGGAGAGAATACCATTTCAGTAATTGACAACACTAACTGACTACTTACCACAACCCAAATGTATGCTGTGTGTGGCAGGTGAGTTGAAGACATTCTGAACTACTAATAGAATAGATCTTGGCAACCAATCCCCCAAATCTTTAAACCCTTCATATGGCATAATTGCCAAGAACGCTGTATAGAAAGGTAAGACGCTAAGATTCCCTGAAAGAACAAGAGCTGTAGGTTTTGCTAAGCAATGACTTCACACCTCTGTATTCTCCAATGCTGAGGCACAGCATCGGAAATAGTAGAGAGGACCGTCAGAGCACATCCTACATTTTTGCAAATTTATTTTTATTTTTTGTTCTTTATGTTTTTTATTACATCATAACTGTGTACATTAATGTATTTATGGGATACAGTAAATACATTAATGGGGTGCTGATTTATATACAATTTGGAATGCTTACGTCAAACTGGTTAACATAGCCTTCATCTCTCTTAATTGTTGCATTAAGGCATTTATACTCTACTCTTAATGGATTTGACATTAATAAACCCTTGCATTATGCACAATAAGTGAGGTCCCTCCAATTACCCTCCCTCCACTTAGCCTCCCCCCCTCCTTTTCCCTTCTTCATTCTGGGCTATTGTTGTGTTTTATCATTCATATGAAAGTGTGGGTGACGATATATTGGTTTCATAATAGTACTGAGTACATTAGATACTTTTTCTTCCAATCTTGAAATACTTTACGAAGAAGAATGTATTCCAAGGTCCAGCTCTGCTCTGTGACTTAGAAAGTGGCCTAAACTCTCCACACTCTCATTTCCTTGCCTATTAGTGAAGGCTTTTAAGAACCCAATGTCATATTATTTTTGTGAGGATTAAATATATGTAATAATAATCCTTGGAAGACTTTTAGCACTATTCCTATCCCATAGCACATGCTCACTAAATATTATCATTACATTCAATAGTAGGAACATCACTGATCAAAATCACATATTCACTGAAGAAAATATTCTTTTGATACAAACTGGATACTTCATGTGACAATTGCAGAAAAATTTTACTCTGTCAAATAGTTTTTACCATCATAATAAAACACTAAAAAACCACTAAGACAAAGAAATCTGAAAGTAAGATCATTCAGCATTCCCTGAGGAGCTGACACACAAATCTGTTCCCTCTTTCCTCCCCAGGATTGTCACAGTTCCCTTGTAGGCATGACAGTTCCAGGAAAGAATGAACAAAACAATCACTTACTTACCTAGGAACATACCTGCCTAGGAAGCCAATAAGGCAACTTACGTGATTTGGGAAATGTAAAATCATCCCTGATATGTTAGTTGTTAGGAATTGTTTTCACCTGAAATATTGGTTTCAGCTGTTCTTGTGAAAAATATTTGCTTTCAGTCTATTTCTCACTCTGGATCTGTTAGTGGGCCTGAGTCTACACCGTTCCATAAATTATGGATCTGTTAGTGGGCCTGAGTCTAAATCGTTCCATAAAATCTCAAGCTAGAAAGTATCTTAGAGAATTAGTTCAGCCTCTTTATGATACAGATGAGGAAATCAAGGTGTAAAGCCCAATATCAGCATTCAAATATAAGTTTCTAGGGTTCCTATTCTCTATCAGAAAGCTTTCCTTTATTAGAGATGGAAACTAAAGCACATGAAGACTGATTTTAGCCAAAGAGCAAAAGGACTAAACACTTTGATAGCTGTCAGCATCAAGAATTACTGTTGCTTCCTATGAACAAATTCCCTACATATGAAGAAAAAAATTATAAAATGTATGTGGTGGATGTGTGAGTGCACCGTATGCTTAAAAAATTGCCTAATAGGCTCGGCACCTGTGGCTCAGCGGGCTAAGGCACCAGCCACGTACACCTGAGCTGGCGGGTTTGAATCCAGCCCGGGCCCGCCAATCAACAATGACGGCTGCAACCAAAAAATGGCTGGGCGTTGTGGCAGGCGCCTGTAGTCCCAGCTACTTGGGAGGCAGAGGCAGGAGACTCGCTTGAGCCCAGGAAGTGGAGGTTGCTGTGAGCTGTGATGCCACAGCACTCTCTCCAAGGTGACAGCTTGAGGCTCTGTCTCAAAGAAAAAAAAAATTGCCTAATAAAATATTGGAAAATTTTAAAAATAGAATTTTTTTTTAATTACTGATTCTTGGGCAGTGCTCTAGAAATAAAACTCTACTCCCAGCTACCAAAAGCAACTTAATGATAAATAAACGATGCTGAAATGGTTATGGTCACTTTGTTTACTCCAAACCATCATAGGAAGCCAGCTAATACTAGCATGCTGATTAATCCTACCCATCTGGCTAATACAGTCTACATAGTCTACATAAGGTATAATCCAAAGCCTGTGGGCACAAAGACCTATTAACTTGCTAATATACCTTCGCTCTAGTCTAACTGCTTTTCAATTAGTAATATCTACAGACTGAGCCAATGAGAGACAATACTTTCCAAGTGATTAGTTAGATGAGTTGCTGATTAACGTTCTTTGGTTTTGGCAATTAGCATTTCTTACTCTGGCAACTTACTCTGGGGGGTTCAGTTGATGGCTTGGGGCTATAGAAATGCAAAGCCTATTTGGTAGCCAAGGATTAGTTTGAGAAAGTAGAATTGTGAGAACTAGATTTTCATAACATGAGAACTAGATTCACTTGACCAAATATCAAAACATTTGTTTTAAAAAAAACAAAAAACATTTGTTTCAGCTCTAAAAGACGTTCTGGGGATAATCACATAAATGTGAATATAGAAGTATGTCAAGTGATATTATTACTATCTTAGGCACGAAAACGGCATTATGGTATGTGAAATGGATGTTGAAGTGTTCAGGAGTAAATTGTCACAATGTCCACAACTTACATTCAGATGATTCAGCAATAAATTAGATAAAAGATGGATATCAACATGGCAAAATGTTAAAAATATTTTTTCTTTCAAGTGAATCTATCACTTTAATATCATGAGGAAAGATTTCTACTACAAATGTTCATTTTTAGAAAACGATCTCTATATCTAAACACCGTATTTATGACCAAAATTTGAATTAAGAGTTAAACTCTCTTAATTTCCCAATATTTTTCTCACCCTCTCCCTGAATTGTCAAGAATTAGGATTTATAATGTAAAAGTTCAAACCAAAATATATTTTAATGCCTTCTGCATCTTGCTACAAATATCTCTACAGAGATATCTAAATGCTGACTATGAGAACCAGAAGAAGAGGATAGTGTCCTACCACCAATGCCCACAGCAGTGGCGCATAATATAGTCACACAGTCCCAGCCCTCTGCTGCTTCAAAAAAGTCCACTGACATAGAAAAGAATGGTTTGGAGGCATTCCATTTGTAACACTTCTGCTTTTACTTCGGATTCACCTTTATTTAGTATCAGTCACTCAAGGTGAAACAGCAACATGCCTGAACATGTGGCTTCATATAGCTATGAACATATTCACATACTGTCTCTTTTTAATTCTTTATTAAATCATAATTGTGTACATTAATGCATTTATGGGGTACAATATGCTGTTTGATATATAATGTGGAATGCTTACATCAAACTGATTAACATAACCGTCTCCTTGCTTACTTATTTGTTGTGTGAAAAACATTCATTCTCTATTCTTCATAGTATAGAAATGTACCCTTGCATTATGCACATTAGGTTGGATTCCTCAAAAACCCTCCCTCCTCCTGGCCTCACCCTCTCACCTCTCTTTCCACTTCCGTCCTTCTTTCTGGCTATAGTCATTTTATTTATTTATTTATTGTAGTTTTTGGCTGGGGCCAGGTTTGAACCCACCACCTTTGGTGTAAGGGGCCAGTGCCCTACTCCTTTGTGCCATAGGCACCTCCAGGACTATAGTTAAGTTTTACCATTCCTATGAATGTGTAGGTGATTATATGCTGATTTCATAGTAGTATTGAATACATTGGATACTTTTTTTTCCATTCTTGAGATACTTTACTAAGAATATGTTCTACCTCCATCCAGGTAAACACAAAAGTTGTGAAGTCTCCATCTTTTTCATGGCTGCATAGTATTCCATGGTGTACATATACCATAATTTGTTAATCCATTCATGGGTTGATGGGCACTTGGGTTGCTTCCATGACTTGGCAATTATCAATTGGGTGGCAATAAACATTCTGGTACAAATGTCTTTGTTGTAAAATGATTTTTGATCATCTGGGTAAATAACTAGTAGGGGGATTGCAGGATCAAATGGTGGGTCCACTTTTAATTCCTTGAGTATTCTTCAAACTTCTTTCCAAAACGGCTGTATTAGCTTCCATTCCCACCAGCAGTGTAGAAGTGTTCCCTTCTCTCCATATCCACGCCAACGTCTATAGTTTTGGGATTTTGTGATGTGGGCTAATCTTACTGGAGTTAGATGATATCTCAAAGTGGTTTTGATTTGCATTTCTCTGATGATTAAAGATGGTGAGCATTTTTTCATGTGTTTGCAAGCCATTCACCTGTCTTCTTTGGAGAAGTTTCTATTCAAGTCTCTTGTCCATATAGAAATGGAGTTATTTGGTTTTTGTCTTATTGATTAATTTGAGCTCTCTGTGGATTCTAGTTATCAGACCTTTGTCAGAAGCATAAGCAGAAAATATCTTTTTCCATTCTGAAGGCTGTCTATTGAATTTTTTATGAGGAAGACCCCCTGGGCAATTAAAGCAAAACCAAAACAAAGCAAACTTACATACTGTCTTTAAAATTATTTTTAAATCAGCATAATTAGCTGGTTTTAATATAGTGGTCAAACTAGTAGTGGCAGTGAATCTATCTGCCATAAAAATAAAAGATGTAGATGATTAGACAAATGTACAAGTAAATCAAGCCCATAATCACAAAAGAATCATAAGGAACCTTTATTAAATTGGTCAAGTTTTGTCCTAAAGTTCTCTGGTGGTGTTAAAGATGAACTTAATGCAACTATTGCATTATGATCTGTGTAGTATGTATTCATTGAAACATCAGAATACCATGGTTGACATTTCCATGTGCATTATAAATCCTGATATCTTGCTCTTAATAAGACAAACATGAAGCCATATCAGTCCAATACAATGTTGTAGCTGTTTTGAAAACAGTCCATTTTTCATTTAATAGAAAATTAAGCAGGCTTAGATACCTTTCAGGGCATTAAATGTCAATAATTAAATTATAAAATGTCACATTATATATTCATCCACTTATTTGACACTGATTTTTTTCCCTTTGTTTTTTCCCAAAGGAAAGTGAATTACAAGTATAAGAGAATGACAAAGACATTATTCTATATTAAAGGATTAGATTTAACAATAACGCAAAACATTTCATAATGGCCTCTATAATGTCAGAAATGTTATGTGCATCACCAAGGATGAACTGCAAAGTCTTCATTACATGTACACGTAATAAGACATTGGCACGTGTACTGCCAACACACATACACACACACACTCCAAACATTTGAAACTGATTCACATTTTAAGTAGAAATGCTTAGGTTGATGGAAAAGTTGAAATATTCCCACAATATTATGTCAATTTGTAAACTCAATAGAATATTTTCTTTCAGGCCATAAATGTCTTAACCTAAACAATGTCTCACTTAATAAAATAACCATTACACCAAAGTGGAAAAATGGCATTCATGCAAATATGCACTTCTGGGAGAAACTTTAATCTATATAGAACTTTATATTAATGACTTCTTTTAGCATGGGAAATGAGTTAGTAAAGCACAAGGATAAACAGATGGAGAAAGCAATATGTGACAAAATGGGAAACACAGGATTACAAAATCGGTGAACTCAAGAGAATTTTGGCTCAGTGATTTTTGACATTTAATCTCTTTTAAATTTTTTTAACACAGAATAATAATTTAAAAAATCAAATGATTTCCAAGATTCAAGATTCATTTCCTTGGATATGATTTTTATCTCCTGCATTTTCTGAATGGGCCTCCTTGCTTCTCCTTACAAAAATGAAATCTTTAAAACAAAGCAACCCTCTAAGTTTAAAATGAAACCTCTGAGTATTAAATGCTAATTTATTAGACAGTTGTAAAACTGCAATGCCATCAATAATTCACAGCAATAATGAATCCCATGGTCTCTGATTTCATGAGGAACTTGACATATAATCTGAAAAAATGAAGAAACATAATCAAATGTCATTGTTAATGATATTCAATTATTCCACCTGTGACCTGAGCTATTATAACTATCGCCTTATAATTGCAACTCATCCATTGGGAAAGCCAACGTTAAACATTATCGTAGTTTAAAGGTCACTCAGAAAGTATGCAATTATAATAAAATTTTGTGATAGTTATGGAAACGAATTCATTTTTTACATTTAGTCCAAGATGATATTTGTTCTTGAAAGAATGAGCCATAGGATATGAGTTAAATATATTGTATTTACAGTGTATTTTCTATCCTTCATTTTTTTGAAAGAAAATCAAGAACAACATTTTCTCTTCTCTATACAGCAGCTTCCACCCCTGACTCTCACCCCCAGGAGACCTGCTACGGTTTTGCAGAGACAGTCAATCCCTTCCCCATTTCCTGTCCTTCCTCTCACTCCTCTCTGCCCTCTGCCCCCTTGAACTTGTCATGAAACTGCTCTCAGGCCTCCTGCTCACTTCACAATAAAAAGGAAATAAACAGCAGTGAGTCGGAAAGCAGTTCCCTGTTCTTTATTAGCCTAAACCAAAGAAATTTCCTGACCTTTATCTGCCTAACTCTGAGCTGTAAGTCTAAAGAGCAATAAAACTTGAAAACAAACTATATCATTTAATTATATTTACATCTTCATAATAATAACCACCATTTGTTTAGAACTTTCTACATGCCACACAAGCACTGTTAGGTAAGTACTTTATACAGGTCTAGTTTAAGTCATCTGCTTCTTTCTCTTGGTTTGATCTTTCCAAGCAAAGCTATATCCTTGCAGTTGTCTCCCTTGAAGAATTGGTAAGAAGGAGAGAAAGATCAGGGTATTTATACCTGAACAACCCTGCAAGCAATTATTGTAATCTGCCACTGGTCCTTATGCATTGGACTAAGAATTTTAAAGGAGATAGGGGAGTGAACAGCAGAGGCAGAGGAAGCCAGGAGCCCCTGAGCCTCCTCTGAGTCTCAGATTAGGTCATAAAATGGGATGAAAAGCTCTTGCCACCATCTTCCTCTTGCTGCCAGTGGTAGCACTCGTCTGGTGGAGCTGGGGCTGAAAGACACACAGAAGTCTTCATGGATATAGTTGATACATTTAATCATTTAATTCCTACTGAACACTTAGATGATGCCCTATCCTAGGATCCAACCTGGAGAATGAAATCTATGAGGATTTTAGTGCAAGTCAAAATGTCTTAGAGGACTCGCTGAAGAACATGCTCAGCAATAAGGATTCTATGCTGGGATCTGCAAGTAATCAGTTCTGTTTGCCTGTTTTGGATAGCAATGATTCCAATTTCCAGATGCCTTGTTCAACAGGATAGACCACTATCTTGTTGAGCTTTTTAAAATGAAGTTCTACTTGGATACAAAGATGAGGACTAGATAACTTCTTGAGGTTCCTTCTAACCCCTAGGATGAAGATAATAACTAACATCTGTGTAGTGCTCTAAAGTTTACAGAGTGCGTTCTCATACTTCATCTCACTTGATCCTCACAACAGCCCTGTGAATTGTTGGTCTTGACGATATTATGGATGAAGGAGTTGTTAATGAAAGTGGCAATGATACCATTCATGAAGAAGAACTGGTTTTTACCTAACAGGAATTTGAGGGACAAAGTAGAAGAAAATTCAGTGAGATCACCAGGAAAGTCACCTTGTTTAATAGCACAAGAACAAGTAAGAAGTTTACGACAAAGCACTATTGCCAAGCGCTCAAATGCAGCACCTTTAAATAACACAAAAAAAGCTTCTGGGAAGACTCTGTCTACCCCTAAAG
>CAUYON010078332.1:0-11527 GCA_963573935.1 Arctocebus calabarensis
AAATGTTTTCACATAGTAAATGAGAAAATCTCATGAATGTTATGTCAATCAGGTTGATGAAAATATCTCAGATAGTATGTGAAACCCGCACACTGTACCCCATGATTGAATTATTGTACACAGTTATGATTCAATAAAAACAAACAAACAAAAAGATTGATAAAACTTTGGCTAACTTAACCAGGAGAAAAAGAATAAAATCTCTAATTTCTTCAATCAGAAATGATAAAGACAAAATAACAACAGACCCCTCAGAAATCAAAAAAATCCTCAATGAATCCTATAGGAAACTGTACTCTCAGAAATATGAAAATCTGAAGGAAATTGACCAACACTTGGAAGCACGCCATCTACCAAGACTTAGCTAGAATGTAGTGGAAATTTTGAACAGGCCGATGTCAAGTTCTGAAATAGCATCAACTGTACAAAATCTCCCTAAAAAGAAAAGCCTGGGACCAGAAGCCTTCACGTCAGAATTCTACCAAACTGTTAAAGAAGAACTAGTGCCAATATTACTAAACCTCTTCCAAAATACAGAAAAAGCAGGAATACTACCCAACACATTCTATGAAGCAAACATCACCTTGATCCCTAAACCAGGGAAAGACCCAACAAGAAAAGAAAATTATAGACCAATATCACTAATGATTATTGATGCAAAAATATTCAACAAGATCCTAGCAAACAGAATCCAGCAACACATCAAACAAATTATACACCATAACCAAGTGGGCTGTATCCCAGGATCTCAAGGCTGGTCCAATATACGTAAATCTATAAATATAATTCAGCACATGAAAAAATTAAAAAATAAAGACCATATGATTCTCTCAATTGATGCAGAAAAAGCTTTTGACAATATCCAGCATCCCTTCTTGATTAGAGCACTTAAAAAAATGGTGTAGAAGGGACATTTCTTAAACTAATAGAGGACATCTACAGCAAACCCACAGCCAATATCGTATTGAATGGAGTTAAACTGAAGTCATTTCCACTTAGATCAGGAACCAGGCAAGGTTGCCCATTATCTCCTCTGCTCTTCAACATTGTAATGGAAGATCTAGCCATTGCAATTAGGGAAGAAAAGGCGGTCAAGGGCATACACTTAGGGTCAGAAGAGATCAAACTTTCACTCTTCACAGATGATATGATTGAATATCTGGAAAACACCAGGGATTCTACTACAAAACTTTTAGAAGTGATCAAGGAATACAACAACATCTCCGGCTACAAAATCAACACCCATAAATCTGTAGCCTTTATATACGCCAACAATAGCCAAGCCGGAAAACAGTCAAGGACTCTATTTCTTTCACAGTAGCACCAAAGAAGATGAAATATTTGGGATTTGACCTAACAAAGAATGTGAAAGATCTCTATAAAGAGAACTATGAAACTTTAAGAAAAGAAATAGCTGAAAATGTTAACAAATGGAAAAACATACCATACTTATGGCTGGGAAGAATCAATATTGTTAAAATGTCTATACTATCCAAAGCAATATATAATTTTAATGCAATTCCTATTAAAGCTCCATTGTCATATTTTAAAGATCTTGAAAAAATAATACTTCCTTTTATATGGAATCAGAAGAAACCTCGAATAGCCAAGACATTATTCAGAAATAAAAACAAAGCAGGAGGAATCACGCTACCAGACCTGAGACTGTACTACAAATCGATAGTGATCAAAACAGGCACAAAAACAGAGAGGTAGATGTTTGGAACAGAATAGAAAACCAAGAGATGAATCCAGCTACTTACCGTTACTTGATCTTTGACAAGCCAACTAGAAACAAATATACAAATATATATAATAAATATGAATACATTTAAATATAAAGAAAATTATACTAAACTTTCTATCCATAGGTTTTACAGCACACTTCAAAACTGGGAAAGAAGGGATAACAGGGAAGAAACTTGTAGAAAAATCAAATTGCTATTTCAAAATCTGAACATCATCAGCTACTTTAAAATACAGCATTACTTATATTACCATAAAATATAAATCTGTCTTTATTCTACAACCTAGGAAGACCCGCTTTTTAAGGACTTTTTATTCTGGCTTTTTGTTTTTGTTTTTGTTTTGCTTACAGAAAACCCACATGTATAGGTATATGGGGAGTTCACAGAATGCTCCAGCCAGATTCTTCCACTGTCAACTCACACGCCCTGCTGCAAGACTACCAGGAAGTCAGCCTGGTGGAATCCTACTCTCCTAGACCACAGGCCTGACTTGAACTTCTCCAGTGCCCTTCTGGTTCCTGTGTCCACTTCCAGAGCCCACACTCCATGTAGCCGTTGTGCCTCTTTAGTCTCCTGTCCTCTGTCACAGCTCTGCATATGGCGCGTGTTGTCTTACCCAGCTGTGGCACTTATGATGATGCTGATCAGTCTTTTTGTAGACTGTCCCTCAGCTGGGTTTTGTCTGATGGGTTATCATGATTAGATTTAGGGTATGCATTTTTAGCTGGAATACCACAGAAGTGACAATATATCCTCTTTGGCATATCATTTCAGGGAGAGCATGATGTTGATATGTCTTACTACTGACAATGTTAACCTTGACCACTTGTTTAGGCAACCAACTTTCCTTTTGTTAGTGATAAATACCTTGGAAGGATATACCTTAATGCTGTTTAAATATACTGATTTTAGCATCTACCAGAGGATAATGTCTGCAACAACTACATGTATTACTGTGCTCTTCATCTAATAGTATAGGAGACCATGCACCAGGCTTGCGGAAGGGGCCACCAGCTCTTAAGGGAGGCACTGGGAATGGGACAATCTCCTAGCTGGCATGGAGATATTTGGCTACCCAGAGACAAGCCCTCAAGCAGCTGCATGTATTAATGAGTTAAGATCTCTGCTCAGGGTGGTGCTTGTGGCTCAGTGAGTAGGGCGCTGGCCCCATACACCGGAAGTGGCGGATTCAAACCCAGACCCAGCCAAAAAATAAATAAATAAAAATAAATTAAAAAAAAAAGATCTCTGCTTGTTAGAAAGCAGGTATTATACATTGGACATTCGTGGTGCAGCAGGGTGGGAGTCGAGGTTGGGGGAATAGCATGTAGTGATCATTAAGCACGTAGCTCTTTTGTGTGGGCCCCCACACCTGTTATATAATGCTTTAATAAAACAACACGGCAGAGGCTGCTTGAGGCTCTACCTGGAATATGTGAAGCTCCTCTCTTGCAGGTATTTGTACCTTCAATCCATGTTCCCAGCTGCTTTTATTCACATGGTGATGGGTTGCCCACAGCGGGCACCGACATAATGGTGACAAGGATGGGATAGTGGATGCGCACCAACATAATAGAGATTTTGTATTTCCTTCATTCCCTATTTATTAACCAGAATTCATTACAAAGAACTATCCCTTTTCCTTCACTTATTTATTTATTGTGTTATATTAGTACGGCCTAATGGGCATGGGGTATTGTATGGATAATTCCATAATGTATCACTTACTTTATTGCTCAAATTCTTCCAGTTTTGCTTTTAGAAGCACCTTCAGGCTGATCCCATATCCTTTGACATGCCACTATCCTCTGTAAAGCCTTTTCTATCTTTTGACATCACACATACTGCAGGCTCATCTTGTACTTTCCCTGCACCAGGGCTGGAATCAATAACTTCTCCAAGAAGTTCTAGTTTCATTTATTAGAGAGTGATTCTTAGAACCAACACCTGAGCTCTAGATAGGGACACTATCACTGAAAATTGCTTGACTTTAGAGAAACTTAAATACTTTAATTACAGAGACCCTGGAGCACACATGTATTAAGACATATAAACATGAAGAAGTCATTCTACAGAACTGTCAGAGAACTTCAGACCAAGGTTATTTCAAAACCAAAAACAGGAATGTCTTAGGTAGAAAAATAAGTTGTCACCACTTATATGATGTTAAAACCTGTCATTAAATTCTCTGCAAAGGCAGTGACAAGGAAAGAAGGAAATGGAAAACTGAACTAAAGTTGAGAACTGAATCAAAACTAAGTGGTATACACAGTCGATGCTGGCAGAAAGGCTTATAACAATGCATCACATTCTAGACCACAAATTTGTTATAAAGACATTGTACGCCTTAGAGTCCTCAAAAGATAAGGTTCTCAAACTACCACAGACGTTATATTTAGCTACTGAAGTATATTTTTTAATCAAAATCACCCCAAAGCCCTTTTGTATTGTATATTAAATGGCAAGAAAGGATCACTACCAAATTTTTTAAATGATGTGTAGCAAAGGTGGGTAAGTTTTTGTTTTGTTTTGTTTTCCTGTAAATAGCCAGATAGTCAATGTTTTTGGCTTTGTAGACCATATAATCTCTGCAGCAACTACTTAACTCTGTCACTGTAGCATGAAATAGCCACAGACAATATGGAAACAAGTGGGTGTGGCTGTGTTCCAATAAAACTATATTTGCAACAATAGGGGGCCCACTTGGGTCCACAATCATAGTTTGCTGACCTGTAGCAATCATAGTCAATATAACACAAACGTACGAGGCTGAACGTGTGTGTAAAGCGAGTTATGAACTACAATTATTGCTTGGTCAGCTGATAGGACTTACCCATCAGGAAAAACAACAGAAAAATGCTTTTAAAATATTCAGCTACAAATACATGGCATAGCTGTGGACTACCAAAACCTATAAAAGCAGATAGAACAACTGGTATAGAGCAATCATAGTAAGATAGGTATGTTTAAGTGGCAGCAATAAATATAAGCACTCTGTAGTCAGAAGAATAATACATCACACTAATAATTTCATAGAACTCTGTAAGTTTAGATTGAAGCGCCTGCAGAAATAACCTTGTCCGACTTACTTATTTTATGGAAGAGAAACCCAAAGCCCATGGTGGAATGAATTAACAAAAAATGGTTGCAAATTAAAGTTATTTTTGGAAAACAAGGATGCGATTACATCATCAAGACAGGGTCTATAATTCAAGTGTCAGATCACGTTAAAAATGATAAAGCTGTTATACAACGTAAATTATTTAGAAATAGAAACAAAACGAGTAGTCAGAGCTTCCATTTGAGCTTAGCATGCTGATGTGGTTAAAATGAGAACACAGTAATAAACACAGAAATTCATCCAAATATAAATGAAGAATTACAAAAATCCTTAGTGTTTTATTTAAACATATGAATAAAGTATGATGATGTAGCCAAAAGAAAAGTGTACTTTTACCAACACCCTCTGGGAACTAGTGTGCATTACTACAAACAGGGGAATCAGTGCTTGTTAACAGCAAAGAACATTATAGGCTTTGAGGAGGACATATTTTGATTCAAATTCTTCAAAAGACATAGCCTTAATCAAGTTTTTGTTTTCATTAGTATCAGTTCACTCATATACATATTATTGCTAATTTACTTACATCACCAAATTCTAAGATTTTTATTTATTTATTTTTCTTTCTTTTTTTTTTCAGAGACAGAGTCTCACTTTGTCCCCCTCAGTAGAGTGCTGTGGTGTCACAGCTCACAGCAACCTCCAACTCTTGGGCTGAGGCGATTCTCTTGGCTCAGCCTCATGAGTAGCTGGGACCCCACAGGTGCCCGCCACGACGCCGGGCTATTTTTTGTTGCAGTTTGGCCAGGGCTGGGTTTGAACCCGCCACCCTCAGTATATGGGGCTGGCACCCTATTCACTGAGCCACAGGCACTGCCCTATTTATTAATTTTTTTAAACAGAGTCTCACTCGGTCACCCTGGGTTTGAGTGCCGTCGTATCATAGCTCACAGCAACCTCAAATTCTTGGGCTCAAGAAATCCTCTTGTCTCAGCCTCCCACGTAGCTGGGACTATAGACATGAGCCACTACACCTGGCTACCTTTTCTATTTTGTAGAGACAGGGTCTTGCTTTGCTCAGGCTGGTCTTGAACTCCTCAGCTCAAGCAATCTATCTGCCTTGGCCTCCCAGAGTGCTAGGATTATAGGCGTGAGTCACCATGCCCAGCCTTTGGAAGATTTTAAAAAGTAGTACACACAGATTTTTTAAGGAGCTATTTCTTTTCCTTATTCTTCGACAAACATTTCTAGTAATGATAATACCTAACATTTATAAAGCACTTTTATGTCAAATACTTTACTAAGTGCTTTATACACAGTGATTCACTTAACCCTCATAGTAACTCCATGAGGTACACGCTGTTATTAGTCCTGTTTCTTAGGTAAGAAGCTGAGCCACAAAGCATTAAAGGCCACAAAGCTACTCAGTGGTGATACCAAGACTCAAAAAACAAGCAATCTGGTTTTGGAAAAATACAATTGTCATAATAAGGAATTAGCTAAAGAATGAGCTCTGAGAGTAGTGTAAATGCCATTCAGTCGCTCTAGTTCCCATTATCTCTTCCATTAAATGAAAAGAAAATGCATGGGCTCGGCGCCTGTGGCTCAACGGGCTAAGGCACCAGCCACGTACACCTGAGCTGGCAGGTTTGAATCCAGTCTGGGCCCGCCAAACAACAATGACGGCTGCAACCAAAAAATGGCCGGGCGTTGTGGAGGGCACCTGTAGTCCCAGCTACTTGGGAGGCAGAGGCAAGAGACTCGCTTGAGTCCAGGAATTGGAGGTTGTTGTGAGCTGTGATGCCACAGCACTCCATCCAGGGTGACAGCTTGAGGCTCTGTCTCAAAAAAAAAAAAAAAAGAAAAGAAAATGCATGATTTGTGCATTAAGATAGTTGAATGACCAGAATTACCATAAACACCCAATTTAAAATAGCTATAAAAGATTCCATACTCTACTGGGCTTCTGGACTCTGGCTACATGAAAGTATTACATAGGAAGCTTTAAGAATAGCACAGATAACCCAATTCCATCCCTAACTTTCTGAACGGGAATCCCACATAAGGCTCAGATACTTGTATTACTATTTTTTTTTTTTTTGAGACTGATTCTCACTATGCCACCCTTAGTAGAGTGCTGTGGTATCACAGCTCACAGCAACCTTAAATTCTTGGGCTTAAGTGATCCTCTTGTCTTAGCCTCCCAGTCGCTGGGACTACAGGTGCCTGCCACAACTCCTGGCTATCATTTTGTTGCAGTTGTCATTGTTCTTGATCGGGCTTGAACCCACAGCCCTGTGTACGTGGCCGGTGCCCTAATCACTGAGCTCTGGACGCTGAGCCAGGACACTTGTATTTTTAAAATATTCCACACATGACTTGAGTACACAGGCAGCTGAAGAACTGAGCATAGTTCTGTCTGAACACGGAGGATGTAATGGTGATCCAAGGCAAGTGGCATCTGGAACATGGACGCTTTTCAAAGGCAATGTGACAAATGAGAAGGGCTGGTAAGGAAGATGGAATGCTGAGTTACTGCACTGAGAAGGAACAAAGCAGAGAGCAAAGAGCAGAGTCAGAAGAAGCAGGAAGGCTGGACTGCACGAGTGCCCAGAAGGCCAGCTTGGAAATACAAGGGGCAGTGAACAGAAACGCACTCTCTGTGGCTGCCAAGGGGGTTCACAGCACAAGCAGCAACACGGCTGGAGGGACAACTGTGAAGAATGAAAATATTCATTCTTTTGCTTACTTTTGCAAGTGGCTCATTGTTACTACTTTTTACATCACTTTTAACTACCATTAGTTTTTAAGTAATTTCACTGATTGTGCCTTAATCTTGTTGATAAACCATTTGAAATTTGGCTTAAATTGCTTTTCCTACAATTTAGGAAATAAGTTCATTATAAAATCAATCTCAACCTATGTTAACCTATTCGTTAAATAAAATACATGTGATTAAAAAACACAGGGAATATTTGGGAGATCATTTTCACAAGTAGACTACAATAAAATAAAACTCCAGATCAACATAAAACTCTAAATACAGGTTCACAGAATTAAAATATTCTTGGCATCTAAAATTGAGGCTTCCATTTGGTGAAAAAATATTGTGGCTGAACTAATCAGGAGGGACATAACTATATTGTTTTTAAAAATCTAATAACAATGAAGAGGACTCCCCAGGCAATTGAAGCAGTATCAAAAATACACTACTGGGACTTGATTATTTATGATTTTAAGTTACATTTTTAAAAGGTTTTGAATGAGCATCTGCACATATATATAAAAGCCATTTGCATTTTTTTTTCTTGCTAAGTATCCATTTGTAGAGCAGTGGGAGATAGTTTATAACCTGAAATTAACTTATCAGAATTTTTTATGAATTGAGGAATTTACCTGTTTACTATGTTGCATTTTTCTACCATAATTGTCTCTTCACTGTCTTATGATTTTGAAGTTTTCTATAGTCCCAGGGACTCATCTTTTCCTTTGGGGCTTTTGGGTTACGTATCATGCTTTAGGTGATCCCATTTCAAGCCAATATTATTTGCAATATTTTCTTTGACTTTTACAATTTTATATTTTTACCATTGGAATTTATTTTGGTGTAAGTAATAGTAACACATTTTTATTCCATTCCTCCCCACTGCCTCATGTTTGGCCAGTTATCCCATCAGTATTTGTTGAATAATTCACATTTTCCCATTACTTTTTTATGCTACCTTTGCAAGAAATTCTTTGTGTATATTGAGGGGTAGGCAAGAAGGCTACCTTGAACTTTGAGTTCTGTTCTATTAATCTGCCTTTTCCTGAAAACTCCACCATTTGAAAGTCACATGTACTGTACGGCTAATCCTTAAAGTTACATTCTAATTTTAATGATAGTCTAAATAAAATAAAAGACATTAGGGCCACTTTATTACTTTTTGCTAGACTCTGATCATTCTATATCATATTAGAAAGTAAGGTGTGACCTAGCAGTTGAAATATGTTTGGTTAAAGTGGAAAAAAAGAACATTTTACTTCCACATACCTGTAACTGTTTTCTAATAATAAATTACCTTGGAGCTTTGATGAAAAATGATGGCCTATAGGCTGAAAGAATTTATGAAGATTTGTGAAGTGTTAAGGACTCAAGGCCGTTCATCACTCACAATGTGCTTTGCTTACATATATCAAGGCTTGTCTTTACTCTGTGTGACATTATCTTCTGTTATTAGAAGCTATTTGTTGGAATTGTCCTTTTTCAGGGCCTTTGCATATATGATTCACCTCTGCCTGTAGCTCTCTTTTCTCAGATATCTGTTCCCTCATGTCCTTCAGGACTCTGCTCAAATACTCCCTATCAGAGATGTCTGCCCTGACCACCTTATCTAAAGTATACTTTCATCCCATGTTCCTTTTTCCCCCCAATGAACACATTGCTTTCTGACATATATTTATTCTGACCTTGACCTAGAGTGTGGTGTGGTATAGGGTATTTATTAAATGGACAAATACACACTGCCATCTCCTCACCTTGACTGTTTATTACTAGTTTGTAGTGGAAATTTTGCTGAAATGGAATGGGATTTGAATTTTCTCCATTTTGAATACTAGATTGCCTATTTTTGCTTTCTTCTGTCTAAAAAAATTATGACTTAGACCAGTGGTTCTCAACCTTCCTAATGTCGCAGCCCTTTAATACAGTTCTTGTGAGTCACGACCCACAGGTTGAGAACCATTGACCTAGACATTGAGTCCTGAGAAGGTTAAATCTTTCTGGTAGGTGTTTGTATCTGTCTGAAAAATGGAGGGCATATTTTCCAGAAAATAAGTATGTGTCCAAAATGATACCTGCAGAAACTGACATATTTTTCTTTTCTTTTTGTAAATTCAGTTTAGTATAAGGGTATAGACAATTAGGTTGCATTATTTATTTGCATTTGTTAGGTAAAATCCAAGTTGTAGTTGAGCCCCTCACCTCGCCTGTTAGGCGAGAGCATATCAATCTTCTCCCTCCTTCCCCTGCTCCCAACTTGAGCTTAATTGTGTTTTTCTCTTTTGTTGGTGTGTATTTGTTCATCTACTGATTTCTTATTAGTATTGAGTACATTGGATACTTGCTTTTCCATTTTTTGTGATAGTTTACTAATAATGAACAGAATGTTCTCCAACTCCATCTGGGTTAAAACAAAAGATAAAATGTCTCCATCTTTTTTATGGCTGAATAATATTCCATAGTATACATATATCACAGTTCATTAATCCATTCATGAGTTGATGGGAATTTGGGTTGTTTTCACATCTTGGTAATTGTGAATTGAGCTGTGATAAACATTCTAGTTCATGTGTCCTTATCGTAAAGTGATTTTTTGTTTTCTTCTGGGCAGTTACCTAGTAATGGGATTAGGGGATCAAATGGAAGGTCTACTTTTATTTCTTTGAAGATTCTCCATACTTCTTTCCAAAGACACTGTATTAGTTTCCAAGAGTGTAAAAGTGTTCCCTTTCCTCCACACCAGCTTCTGCAGCTTTGACACTTTGTGATATGGGCTATTCTCACTGGGGTTAGGTGTTATCTCTAGGTGGTTTTGATTTGCATTTCTCTGATAATTAGGTCCCATGAGCATTCTTTCATGTGTTTGTTGGCTGGCTGTCTTCAGAAGGAGATTCTATTCATATCTATTGCCTAGTGAAAAATGGGTTTGTTTGCTCTTTTTTTGTTGTTGATTAATTTGAGTCCTCTGTAGATTCTAGTCACCAACCTCTTGTTAGATTCATAACATGCAAATAAATTTTCCCATTCTGAAGGTTGTCTGTTTGCTTTGATTATTGTGTTCTTAGCTGTACAGAAGCTTTTTAGCTTAATTAAGTTCCATTTATTTATTTTTGTTGTTGTGATTGCCAATGGAGTCTTCTTAATAAAATCTTTCCCCAAGCTATTATCATCAAGAGTTTTTCCCACACTTTCTTCTAGGATTTTTATCATTTCATGTTTTAGATTTAAATCTTTTATTGTGAGTCACTTTTTGTAAGTGGTGAGAGATGTGGGTTCAGTTTCAGTCTTTTACATGTGGTTATCTAGTTTTCCCAGCAACATTTGTTGAATAGGGATTCTTTACCACAATGTATGTTTTTGTTTGGTTTATCAAAGATCAGATGATGATATGAGGTGGTTTCATCTCTAGATTTTCTATTCTCTTCCATATGTCTATATCTCTATTTTTGTGCCAACACCATGCTGTTTTGATCACTGTGGACTTGTAATATAACCTGGACTCTGATAGAGTGATGCCTCTGGATTTTTTTTATTGCTAAGTATTGCCATGGCAATATGATTTTTGTCTCTGTTTCTTCAAATTCTTCAAACTATGATGTTGGCATTTTAATGGGGATTGCATTAAATCTATAGATTTCTTTGAGTAGTATAGATATTATAACAATGTTTATTCTTCCCAGCCAAGAACATGGGATGTTAGTCGATTTGTTAATGTCTTCTGCTAATTCCTTTCTCAGAGTTTCACAATTCTCTCTTTAAAGATCCTTCACATTCTTTTTTTTTTATAATTTTGTTGAATCATAATTGTGTACATTGGTGCAATCATAGGGCATGATGTGCTTCATATACATTCAGAAATATTTTGATCATACTGTTACAGATAGCCTTCATGGCATTTTCTTGATCACTATATAAAACATTGATACTCTACCTTTAATAAGTTTCACCAGTACCCTG
>CAUYON010078333.1:0-20171 GCA_963573935.1 Arctocebus calabarensis
CTCAGCCCTAATATGAATCTAATTTATAGCTTTCATATGAAGGCTAAAACCCAATTATAGCACAGGAATACAGGGATAGGGGAAAGGGAGGGGAGGGGTGGGGGGAGGATGGGTAGAGGGAGGGCAATTAGTGGGAACACACCTACAGTGCATCTTAGCAGGGTCCTGGCAAAACTTATTAAAGTTAGAGTATTAATGTCTGTATATAGTGATCAAGGAAATGCCATGAAGGATATCTGTAACAGTATGATCAAAATATTTCTGAATGTATATGAATCGTGCCCTGTGATTGCACCAATGTACATAATTATGAGTCAATAAAATTATTTAAAAAAAAAACAAAAAAAAAACTATGACACAGTAAGTGGAAATACTAAAATATTCTCTCATCAGTTAAAATAACTTCATTTGCTTTTGCTATATCTGTTACTTTTTGTTTTAGCCTGTAGATTTAATTTGTAAGAAAACATTCATAGGTATTCTGCTTAAAATCATGTTTAAATAACATGGGTCCATTCTGGACATTTATTTATCAGAAGAAAAGTAATGGCTTCTGGATTTATATATTCTTTAAGGAATTGAAACAGTGGGTATAATTATTACTCAGATAATAGGTATATGGCCCTTTAAATTTACAGGAGGAAAAAAAATCCTAGTGGGAGTGTTTTAAAATTGAATCTAATAATTTATATCATCTTAATACATGATGGAAGTGGTGCTGCATACTTATTGTTTCCTTTGCAGATCCACTGTTCGTGATTCTCCATCCTGCTCCTTCACCCTCTGGCTTATGGCTGGATTTGGACAGGGAGAAGCATAAGGAAGAGAAGAAAGGGAGGGAGAAAGGTGAAAGTAATGTCTTTACTCTGCTCTTACTCTGTGGGTAGGTAGGGGATCCTTGTGGGCCCTTGCATGTCTCAGCCAAAGGGCACAGCTTCTTTCAGGTAGCCTTCTTCATACAGCTTGCTCTCTCTCTTTACAGGTATCATCCCTTCCCTTTACCTTTTTAGGTCTAGTAGCAGTGGTAACAGCATTTTTCTCTTACTAGCCCTTTGAAGAATCCGATGGTGGCTGTTTCCTGGTTGCTGAAATTCTTATGAGGGATGCTGCAATGGACTTGGCTTCCCTGACCCCAGGAGGAGTCAGTGCTTAACCATCAGATATAAAGTAGGTTAATTAGCATGGTAACTACTGGCCACAGGAATAATCAGACTATTCTGACCTGAAGGAATCTGGGGTGATAGCAAATTGATTTTGTGATGCCAAAGATTAAAAGGTGAGTAGCACACTGAGGTGATAGCTGGTGAATATATAGGAAGAAACGTGAAAGTAGTCTTGGGTCACAGCAATCTAATGTCTTACCTATTTTCAAGATCTAAGACAATTCACAGATCAAGAGTCCGTCCACTGAGTGGGAGAAACCTGTGACCACTGCCTAGTAGGAAAAGGAAAATATGCAGACCTTCCAAATTATTAGATCATCTTGGCTCTAAACTGACATTAATCCTCAAAGACCCTATACGCTACCATGCTAACAGGTCTGCCCTCCAGAAGGGGGGCTTATGAAGGACAAGTGATAGAATGAGTCTTTACTTAGTGTCCAGTGGGGCCATGGGTCCATCTTACAGTTCCGGAATGTTTACTGGGAATAGATTCAGAACTCTGAAGCAAGGGCAGAAGTTGGAATCCTTACAAGAAATATTTTAAGAATCTGAAAACACAGAGTGGAGTAACAAAATTCCACCATGTCCTGATGGATTTGTAATTTTAGGGCTATGCATGGTAAATCATGACTGTAATCCTAGAACCCTGGGAGGCTGAGGCAGGTAGATTGCTTGAACCCAGGAATTTGAGACCTGCCTGAGAAGAGGGAGACATCATCTTTACTAAAACAATGGGAAAATTAGCCAGGCATTGTGGCAGACACCTGTAGCCCCAATTACTTGGGAGGCTGAGGTAGAAGGATCACTTGCATCTCAGAGTTTGAAATTACTGTGGGCTAGGCTGACACAACGGTACTCTAGTCTTGGGCAATAGAGTGAGACTTTGTCTCCAAAAAAAAAAAAAGTAATTTTAGCAGTTATCATGTGGCTAGTATGATCATGCTACAAATTTTCCAAATGTAATTGTTTTATACTGAAATGCATTATTTTAGTTTCAACTTGCGAAACTAAAATAAATCATTAAATGTAGAAATTTGGAAATGCTGATAATGTCTTTATTATGAAAGCACTTGAAAATATTGAGGCAAAGTAGTTAATGTGTTGGCTCCGCTCCTGTGGCTCAACGGGCTAAGGCGCCAGCCACGTACACCTGTTTGAATCCAACCCGGGCCTGCCAAACAACAATGACATGACGGCTGCAACCAAAAAATGGGCAGGCGTTATGGCAGGCACCTGTAGTTCCAGCTACTTGGGAGGCTGAGGCAGGAGACTCGCTCGAGCCCAGGAATTGGAGGCTGCTGTGAGTTGTGATGCCACAGCACTCTATCCAGGGGGACAGCTTGAAGCTCTGTCTCAAAAACAAAAACAAAAACAAAAGTAGTTAATGTGGACACTGTAATCGGAGAAGTAAGCACCCTTAGATTTTGTTGATAGACTTTCTATATGTATATGATCTCTTCTTGTATGTGTAGATTAGACTTTGGTGATTACAGTTTCACATATGTCATCAAGAAGCTGAAACATATGGATTTACCTAGAAAATGTAGAAACCATGTTTGATGCTGATAAAAGATTTTGTTTAACAACTCTTTGATTCGTCAACGCTTTTTCTATTTTCCAGAATCTGCAGTCCATCAGAGGAATATATGTGAGAGTGGATGCATTTAAATAAGTATTTTAACTAATAATTCGTAGAGAGATGATGGGTAGATGGAAAAAATGAAGAGATGGAATGATAAGGAAATATATTTGGAGATCTGAACCAATCAGAGTAAGCCAGGTCAGGCAGAGTGGGAAAAGATACACTTAATAACTGGAAAAATTCTTACTTGGGTCCTTAACTAATGGAGTGAGGGCAAATCTAGTCGGTAGGACTAAGTTAGCACTCTATAGACCGTGTGTCCCACCCTGTTACCAGACTAATAAACTAAAAGAAATGTTAAAGCCTTAAAGGAGGAGATGCAGAGGTTGGTGCCACATCGAAGATCTGAGAGGTGTGAGGGCCAGGATTCCCACTACATCCCCATTTAACTTGCTTGTTCAGCTGGTGCAAATGTCAGATAGATTATGAATAACAACAGTAAATTTATACAACCTGGTCAAGTAATGGTGTCAAGCATATCTAGTGTTCCAAGTAGTATATCTTTACTGGAAAAAAATCAGTAAAAGCACAGTCCCTGATACCTGGTATGCAACTATGGAAAAGCTCTGTAAGTATAGAATATAAATATCTTAACACAATAATTAAGTAAACAAGATGAGATACATATTAATCAGTGCAATGCAAGAGTTCCTAATTGTACCTGAAATCAGCACATTGTACGCCATAAATGCATTAATGTATACATGATCTACGTGTTTATGATTTAATAAAAAATAAATAAAATAAAACAAAAAGATTTTTGAAAACATTTAAACAAAATCAGGAAGGATAGTCAAAACCCTTCGCCTTGAATGGAGGGAACACTGGTGTATTTTTACTGTCTTGCTCAAAGGGCTATGTCAGCTTTCTTTCTCTCTAGTATAATCATGCTACAATTTTTCAAAATGTAATTGATTTATATTGAAATGCATTATTTTAGTGCATAGTGTTGTCTGTAGGTTCCTGGCCCATGCATTTGTTCAATGTTCCTCAAGCCCCTTCTTTGAGTGTATGATTTGTTTCCTGTCTGGATTCTAACATATATGTTATTTTTTTTTCCAGTGTTCAAACCTTCAAGCAAAAAATCCAAGAAGATGATGACAAAGGTCTACGAAGACATGTAAATTAGCAGCTCAAACTACTGTAATATATTCCACTTACCAAACGAGTCTGAGAGAACCACATCCTTTTCAAGCAGAGAAACTGGGGAAGGCTTGTTGAATGCCAATCGGTGGAAGCTGACTGATGCATCACAGACTGAGCCAGGGAACCCAATGCTCCACTCGGCTTCTTGAGTGCAACGAGAAGGGTCTAATAATGAGCTATGTGGAATAACAGTGTATCCTTTGTACCCTAGGAGGCAAACACAGACAGCATGTTTTCTGTTTCATGTTAGAAAAATTTTTTAAAAAGCGTACAATATACAGGTAGAATGACCCATAGTACCACCAATACAATGTAAAATCTTAGTAATTCTTTTGTTTATTTGTTGGCATGGGGCTAGTGGTCCTCATACAGAAGATTTGCAGCGACTTCAGTCAAGGACCTTATTGCAGATATAGCTGAAATATAGGATCTCAAGCACTAGTGACAGTCAAAGTAGGAGATGGGAAGTGGGATAAGTAACTTGATCAAGGCCATGCAGGATTTAAATCAAGGTAGTTGGGCCATAAAGCTGGTATGACTAGACCATCAACTAACAGTAGAACCCCATGGTGAATTAAGTAAATCAATAAAGCTTACATAAAGCTCTATATATACATAAAAAGCATCCAAATGTTCTGCCTCTTTAAAGCCACAATTAGAATTTGGCTGTGACTGAGAATGCAGTGAATTTGATTATTATTTTTTCATTTGATTATTGAGATGAATCGTCTTTCATCTTTCAGAGAGTCTTTCAAAAGTGAATCACTGACATTTGTGTGTTAACCTGTCCACAGGTTCTTTCTTACAAAGTATTTCAGTAGCTTCGGATATATACAACCATGTTACCTATCTTATTTGAATAAATCGTTATTATTAACAATTTGTAAAGATGGACTGGGTGTGTTGGCTCACACCTGTATTCCAACCACCCTGGGAGGCCCAGCCAGGTGGATTGCTTGAAGTCAGGAGGTGGAAAGCAGCCTGAGCAAGAGCAACACCCTTGCTCTACTAAAAATAGACAAAAAAAGTTAGCTGAGTGTTGTGGCAGGTACCTGTAGTCCCAGGCTCTCAGGAGGCTGAGGCAAGAGGAACTCTTTAGACCAAGAGTTTGAGGTTACTGCAAGCTATGATGCCACAATATTCTACATAGGGTGACCAATTGAGACTCTGTCTTAAAAAAAATTTGTAAAGATGATAAATTCTAGAAAACATGAATATTTATGAAATATTGAATATGTGACATATTTAAACTTGAAATGCTGAAAAAATTAACCTATGACATATATTGAATTCTGCTTTAGTACTCTTTGAATAAATTTCAAATATAGAATTTAGGTAGAAAAGAAAAAGAGTTAATTGCAGGCTTGAGATTTTTCTTCTTAGAGAATTTTGGTGAAGTATATATAGTCTGGCGACATCCCATTTGCAAATGTATCTGCCATTTACATGTTCACAGGACATGACTAGCTGGAGTACTTGGGTGGTCATGTAAACAACTGCTTATCTGTGCGATTAACTGATATAAAATGGAGACATTCCAAAACTTAAGTGGTTTCCTTTTGTGATTAATGTTTTCATAAATATTGCCCAAATTGTTTTTGTTAATTCAAAACCAACATTCACATGCAGAAGAAAAAGGACATATCTGGAGGCTTCCTGTGACAGTCTGGGGCTCTTTCAGGAAAGAATTTCTTGTCTATGCCTGATGCTGGCCTAAATCCTTTAAAGCATTAGTAAAGTTTGGTGCTGGGTAAGATATGTAATGCATGTTAAATCTGCTTTAAAAATTCAAATTTAGAAGTAACATTACCTGTAAGTGAGCCATCAGTATCAATAAGGACCACCTCATGTTCCCATCGAAAGCCAGCCTTGTTTGGTGTGTGAAAATACTGGATGTCAACAAACTTTGCACTCCAACCTCCACACCTGTCATGACAAACTCCAGTGATGGATGTCACCCCCAGAGCTGCACAGTTGGGGCGGTCAAAGTTCATAAAGTGCACAGAAGATATAGTCAAGCCTGCACTAAAGGGAAGAACCAGGCCTTTCGTTGTACAAAAGCCAGATCCCATGTCCAGTTCATCAAGATGACCAACTATTTTTGCATTTTTAATCATTGCTCCATTGACTTCACCCCACCCTCCAACATAAGGAGCCAGAATCCTCTTGGTCTCGATACCAGCCTCATGGTTATTGACTATCACAAAGTTATGGAACTGAAGGGCACCCCCATTGACCCATTCAGCTCCTTTTTGACAATTCCAAGTAGTAAGTGAATTAAATACAGCAGGCACTGGCACTGTGGAAGTACAAGATCCTGTTTGCATGGGGAAATATTCTTCAAAGATCCACAGTCCAAACCAACCTTGAGAATGAACAGTATTGTTAAAGAATTCTCCAAGAGGAACTCTTTTTTGGCAAATGTTTCTGTCATAGGATGGCCCATCAGGGTGGTTGTTCATTCTGTACCAAAAACCAAAGTGAGTGCCACCAGCAGCTGCATTGTGCCGTATGGTATTGTTTGGATTGGTTACCCAAAATGCAGCCGGGGTCACATCATCATTCAGAAGACTAGTACTTTGCTGTACAAATATTGCCAAGTTATATTGCAGGATATTGCCATGTTCGATACCATCTTCTATAAAAAATGCTCCTCCCTTGATATCATATATAATATTCCTCTCAACCAGAAGGTGATGTGTGTTATGGATAGTAACAGCTCTGTTATAGGTCTGGTGAATTGCACAGCCTCTTACGTAAGATCTAAACTGTAAATCTCCAAGCAGGTGCCAGTGTATTGGATATCGCCCCAACCGGAAAGCCTGACCAGCGTGAGATACCTGTGAAACCAGAAATCGAAGCCATTTAGTGATCATCATGGACTCTGAGTTTGTCTGGCTCATATTTTCCTGTTTCAACCTGATCCCCAATTTTACATTAATTATTAAAATTATTCACTTGTCATGTGACAAAGTTATTCAACAGCCAACCCTTGTTTTACACAGTGTGTAATATACCACATTTGTTAAAAAATGAATAAATGAATGAATGACCAAAAACCGTGTGTCACTCTCCTGTTTTTTACCTGAGTCTATTAGTAAATTTTGTGTTTTACAAAATAAAACTTTTAAAAAGACTTTTTCCTCGTTTACTTTGAAATCTAGTAAGAAACATTTCTTGAATATTTTCCATGTGTTGGATATTATGCTAAGGGTTTTACTTACATTATCATAATCTTTATCGTAACAGTGTGAAGTAGCCACTTATCATTAACATCCTTTTACAGATGAAAAAGTGGAAGTTATGAAAAGCAGAGTATTTTGTTCATTGGTCACAAGTTTCATTTAAACCCAACTTGGTCTAAGTCTAAAGTTGACTCTAGAATTGATGCCTTTATTAACCCCTCTGTTGTGCATTTTTTACAAATGGCTGATGAACTAATAATCTAATACAGAGAATGCCCGTATATGTGAATGCGTGTGTGTGTGTGTGTGTGTGTGTGTGTGACTCTAGGTCATCTATTTATTTTCTCTCTCCATCTAAAAATTAAAATTATCCTTTACTAATATTCAATATCTGGGTCAACCCTGGCAAACTCACTAGGTCTATATATCTCAGATGTCATGTGTGTGTATGTAAAACACAAGGAGGGAAGTGTCACAAAATGAAAGTGCTGACTCTGTCACCATCAGAGCAGTCTAGGTGTGCCAAGTGTAAAAGGGTTTATAGATTTTACTAATTTTTTTCCCTTCCTTTCCTCCTTTTTTTCTTGTACTAAATACTTGCTAAGAACTATGCCAAACCCTGGTTATGCACAGTGACTATGAATAAAATACACAAACACCCCTATTTTCTAGGGATTGTATGCATATTTATTTATTTGTATCTTTATTTGCTAATCAATTAAGAATCAACTATACGGCATGGATGGTCTCAGCCACAGAGGAATCAGTAGAAAATCAAAAAGACAAAAATCTCTGAAATAATTTAGCTTATGTTCTAAAGGGAGAGATTGGACATAAACAAGAAATAGATATTTAAGAGTTATGAGTAAGTTTAAAAAATTAGGGCTGGGCAGCAATTTTAACTAAAATTATGAAGGAAAGGGCCTCTCTGGAGAGAAAACATTCGAGAAGACACCTGACTAATATAACGGTGTGAATCACACAAGTATCTGGTCGAAAAAGAGTCTATGCAGAGTGAGGAGCACACAAGTGAGTTGGGGATAGAAATGTGCTTGGCATGGTCACAGAGGGAGTCCTCTGTCGCCAGGGCGGCTTGAGCAAGAGGTAGGTAAAGAGTCACGGGAGATAAAGTCAGAGGGCAGCTGGGGGCCAGATCACATCAGTCCTATGGAAGGACCTGAACTTTTTGGTTTTGGTACAACATGAAGCCACTGACGGGTTTTAAATAGAGGTATAATAAGATTTGATGAATAGTAATAACATTTTACTTTGGCTCCGGTGTGAAGACTTTCTAGGGGCAAGCGTGGAAGCAGGAAGACCAGACAAGAGAAAATCACGGTCGTGCAGGTGGGAGGGGGGAATGGTGGCTTGGATTCAGGATCAGATTGAGGTGGTAGAAAAAGAACGGTTATGGATACAACATTTTGTGGGTCGAGAAGACAATTTTCTGATGAATTTGATATAGGTATGAGAAAAACAGAGAAACAAAATTTTGGCATGATGCAATACGTAAATAGTTGGTAACATTTCCGCTGAGGTATTGGTCTCTCTACTGGATTATAAATAGCATGTGTCAGACTGCAGTAGCTCAACACCTGTTCATGGTATGAATAACCTTGGGAAAACCCAAGATGATGATTAAATGACAATGTCTCTTACCTCTACATACTCTATTCTTCCAGTTACCATATTAGCACCTGGAACAGGAGCATGAAACATAATGCAGCCTCCAAACTGGTCGCTTCCTATTTCTTCTCCAAACTTTCCTTGGAGACAGGTCTGGGTAGCAAACTCACCTTAAAAATATTTTTTAAAAATCATAAAAGAAAAACCATGCTTTAGTCTTCTTACTACATTAAGGATTTTTTTTCTTCATACCTAAAATCTTTTTATTCACATGTAATTTCATTCTCATCCAGGAACATAATTATTTGCATTGACATCATCTCCTTTTCTAGATAGAGAGAAAAGTACCTTGTCTTGTCCACTTTTGCATTCCTTAAGGAACTTACTACAGTATATTGCAGAGAAGATGCTAAATAAACATTTGAATGTTCAAGGGAATACTGATAAAAGTATTTAGTTTATTGTTTCTGGGTCTTTCCACCAAGATTTTGAGATTAATATAATTAATGTAATCTTATACTTGTTTGGCACAAGAATACGGGTGATGTCACTTGATTCTCACAAGCACAGTCAGTAGGCAGAATAGGAAGCATTCTTATTTTAAACAGGATGAAATGAGGTTTCACATACATTGTGAAACTTGATGCAGAGCCGGAGTCAGGATATAGTCATTTAACCTTGAATCCAATGAGCTCTGTTGTATACGTCCCACTGAAGAAAAGGCTGTTATCTAAGCTGTGCCTGTTATTATTCAACTGCTTAAAGGATGGAGGAATGTGGGGGAAACTGAGCCTAGATCTTTAGCATAAGACTCACTTCCTGAAAGATCTGGAGAACCACGAGAAGGGCATGTGAATTGTATGTGTGCAGGAGATCAGAAAACTGGCCTCCTGGGGAGAATGTGCATGAGAAGTGTGGCAAGTCCAGGACTCATGGTTATGGGAAAGACGCTTTCGATTCCAAAGGTCTCTGGATGCTAGAGGCAGAGTTTGCGCTCAAGGTCTGCAGTTTTGCAACAACAAAGGTGGAGACATTCTACCTGACCTTCTCTGTGTCCTCCCTATCAGTGCTAATGTTGGACACGCAGCTTTGGTCTACTTCTTCCCGACTTCTAATATTAAATCCAGACCCCAGGTTTACTCGGGAGGACTCATCTCAGACTTCTCAGTCCCCCGATACATACTGTTCCAAGCCTCTTCATTCTTTGTGCCAAGACTCCCTCATGTGGTGGCCCCAAAGTCCTTTAGAAGCAGGCCAGGTAAGGTGGCTCACGCCTCTAATCCTAGCACTTTGGGAGGCTGAGATGGGTGAATGTTTGAGGTCAGGAGTTCAAACCACCCTGAATAGAGCAAGATCCCTACTAAAAACAGAAAAACTAGCTGGGCACAGTGGTGCACATCTGCAGTCCCAGCTACTCAGGAGGCTGAGGCAAGAGGATTCCTTGAACCCAGGAGTTTGAGGATGCTGTGAGCTATGATGATGCCACAACATTTTACCCAAGGTGATGGAGTGAGACTATGTCTCAAAAATAAACAAATAAACAAACAAGTAAATAAATAATAAAGGATGGAGGCAATATTAATGATTACATAAAATATTTAAAAGAGATTTGTCAAATGCACTGTGCTCCTACTATATCAATGAGAGCTGTGGTAAATGTCATTAAGATTCACCTATCTCCACTTCTTTTCTACTTCGAAGTACACAGGGGCTGGCACAAACTCACTCCCTTTAAGATAGGCATAGCCATAGAATATGTTTGGATCAATGACACTCGCATAGAAGAGAGATGTGTCACTTCAGGACCAAGCAATTACTTGCCAGTACTTGACTCTCCAGCTGTCTCATCTGTATCAACATCATGGAAACCCATGTGGAGAAGGAGCCTCCACTGGCCTGGATCCTGGAGTAATTATAATGGGCAGGGCCCACTGTTGACCCATATTGCACACATATAGCATGAATGAGAAGTAAACTTGTGCCACTTTACATCACTGAGATTTATAGCATATTTATTGATAGAACATAACCCAGTTCATTGGTTCCCAGGGAACATTTTTGCAGTATCTGGAAACATTTTTGGTGGTCACAGTGGTGCTGGTGGTGGGGGTGTTAGGAGATTTCAATTGGCAGAGACCAGGTATATTGCTAAACATTCTACAATGCCCAGGACAGTGTCCCACAGCAAAGAATTACCTGGGCCCCGATGTCAATACTGCTGAGGTTGAAAGTCTCTGACTTAGCCTACCCTGACTGCCTCAGATCTAACTATCTCTTTATCGTTCCATGCATCTATTTATCCATCCACTTATCACCTGCTAGAAATTGTTAGATAAAATATCTATTATAATAAATTTGCCCTCACATCCACTGTTCTGATGAACTGTAGATTCTGGAAAATAGAAAAATCATTCATGGATCAAAGGTTTGCTATAACAAAATCCTCATATTACCATCAAATGTGTTTTTCTACGTTTTCTGGGAAAATCTAAATGAAAGCTTCTTGGTGACATATGTAAAACTATAATCATAAAAGTATAATCTAAATTATAATAAGGAGTCATAAGTGTAGAAAGAGACTTTCTCAGCAAAATGTAAGCATGCATATTTCTCCCATTACAGAGTCAACATTAACCATTTTTCTTCAACGTATTCAAATGTTTTCATGATGTTACTTAGGAATTCTATCAGTATTTTTAAATTTCCACATTTAATGATGTTTATAAGGCACACTTGCAAGTTGAAACTAAAGTAATATGTTGCAACATAAACCAATTAAATTTTGAAACTTTGTAGTTTGATGAGGACAGCCGTGTGATAACTGATTAAATCACCTGTGTCAAATCCATCGGGACATGGTGGAATTTTATTATTCCAGTCCACATTAGCAGACCCTCTGATTAAAATATTTCTTGTAAGAACTCCAACTTCTGCTCTTGCTTCAAACAGAGTTCCATCAGGAAGTGTAACAGTAATTCCTAAGTGTGTGTAATTCAGCGGATTAGTTAGTGTAATGTTTATGCCATCAGCAGATATGGATGCAATGGTACTTTTCTCATTCTCTCCTTGACTGTGTCTGTAAAAATTTTAACAAAAAATTTCAAAGTTATTATTAAATTACATTAAATCTAAATAATATAAATTGATATAACATTGTTCTGGCATATTTGTTTTATGCTATTTTTAAACACTTGATTTGTAAGGTAGGAAAACAGTTTTATATCACATAATATTCTATAAAGGAATTGGAACACAATATGTTATTATTTCTTAGAGTAACTATGTTTTAGTGCATTCAATTCAATTAAATATTTTCCAAGTTCTACATTTATACCTACAACTGTATTAGCATCTAAAAAGTTTTCAAAAGAACCGTTCATTTGTAATTTTGAGAATCACATTTAGAGCTTTGCAACTGAAAATAATTCTATCCCCCGTGGGGACATTTGGTAATGCCTGCAGACATTTCTGCAGATGACTGGGGTTTGGTACTGATTCCTAGTGGGGAGAGCCCGGCGAAGTTTTTAAGCATTTTGTAACACACAGAATAGCCCCATACAACCAAGATGTCAATCACGACCAAGTCAAGAAACTCTTACAAAGAGAAGTCACTAGAGATTCCTAAACAGGGAAAAGAAATGATTGAGTTGAAGTTTAAGAGACCTCATTTTTACCATTCCTGTAATTTGCCCATATTCCAGGCATAGTAGAAAGGACTAGGCAATTCTGTTCACATATTTAGTCATCAACAACCTTTTTGAAGGTCTATCCTTTTTGATAGCCCAACATCTAAGGACTGGAGTTACTAAGTAGAAAGTACACCTAACTTTCAGGTGCCAAAGCTAAATGTGTCGATACCTGATTGTACCTTAGTAATGTACAATAATTGATTCTGTTGACAGAGGTGAGCTTAGGGGACCTCCCTCTGTAGGGGATGGAAAAGCTCTCTTTAATTCCCTAGGATTCAGATGACACAATGATTTCTTTAGATAAGGAGGTTCTGAAAAGCATTTTTATATGCTGTAGGTCTCTAAACACAACTTTCCTTTGTAGTGATATCTAATATTTATGTAGCACTATGAGCAGAGTTCTGGTGCATTTACTTCACACATACCAATTCATTTAATCTGTACAATAATTCTATGAGGCAGATATTAGTACTAAAGACATTCCAATTTTACTGAAGCATGCAGAAGTGAAATAATTCAGCCACCAGCTAGTGAGGGGTATTGGTGGGAGTTGGACACAGGCTGACTCACTTTTAAAGTCATTTTCTTAACCATTGGCTTTATCAACTCTCAGATAAAATTTACTAATGAAATAATGAACAATGAGTTAGATTTGGTAGAAATCTCCTTATTCTTATTTCTTAAAACAAAATAAATAGCCTGATGCTAAATTCTAAATTTATCTTTTTCTTTCGTACAGAAAAGCTGTAAATAAAGATTTTTCTATTCTGTTAGCAAGTCTTATCATTATTGCCATTATTATTATTATTATTACTTGCCATTGTATAATTAAAATTTCTTCCAGGGGCAGGAAAATAGCACTTATAAAGCTAAGTATATATTCAACTCTTCCTAACATCTGCAAGTCTATTTTTAACTTGCAAAATAGCAAATCAAAATGCCATCTTGAATTTTAATTTTAAATTTAATCATCACCTTAACATAATTTAGCTGTTTCTTGTCGTAAATTAGTATTTGTTTCCTGATAAGCACAACCATATCCAATTTTACTATTATCTATGAATTGAACAAAAATAAGGCAAAAATAAGGCTCCTCTTGCCTCTAGCCTCGATAGACTTGGTGTTGTTATATTAATTTTCTTTCTTGTATTTCTTATTTGGCAAAATATATAATTAAACAGAAATGAGGGTCATAAGCAATTTCAATTTTAAAATGCCAAGCACCTAAAAGGTCATATTAATCATTATTATTTGTATAATGATTTCTTCCTTTTTACACAGCCATTATCAACAGTTTTGCTCCTTGGGAACCACTGCCAAAACTGTCAGATAAGAAAGAGTTCATTAGCTGCTTTCAAAGACTGTTCTTTGGTGACCTCAAACAAAGAAGCTCATTTACATTTTTTTGCATTCATTAATGTATTTAGTTAAAGCTCTGAGTGGGATATTTTCCAATAACTTTTAATGGAAAGATTTTTTTCAAATGGAGTTTGACATGGGAGTCTAATATATAAAAAGTAATATTTTACTAGGGCACATTTATTTTATAGCCTTAAACTATACTTTACCTTATTGTAAATTAATCAATGATAATGCAGAATGATGATAATCAACAAAATGTTAACATTTAGCAAATATGTGTTGGGCTGTGGATGTTTGTTTTCTTTATATAGAAGTTTCAAATTGAAACAAATACTCATGGATCATCGGAATTGTCTGTCGTTTGCACAATTTAGGAATTTTTAAGCCCATAAATATCCTACCTGTGTCCTGTGCTTGCAATTACAATGTAATCTCCTGGCTTCCATGTAACCGCTTCCTGTAAAATCAAAGTTCTTTCCTCCGCCTTTGCAGTATGAGCCAATCGAGTCCAGATCACAGGAACAGGCAGACCTGAAAACAACACACAACAGTATTTCTTCAGAGCTGTCTTATTGGTTACTGAGTGCTTCATGCTGTTAAATCTTTCCTTGAGTTAAGTCAACTTGGGAAGATTCATTTTGCCTTGGGTCAAGCCAACTTGGGAAGGTTCATTTTGCCGTAGCATTTCATACCTTTCTCAAAAAAGAAATATGCAGGATACTTGCTTTATATAAGTAACAACTAAGTTTGTACCAGCGTGTATGAGCCTATAAAGTTAAATAGCATACTTTCGCAAGGATATGACAATCTTCTTTACAGAGACACAATATAAATGTTGTGTGATAACATTAACAAAATAGGCAGAGGTTTATTATCTCTGCCATTATTGATAGGAATTACTTAAGCTGGTAATCCAGAGACAAATGTGTAAATTTCTAAAAAATTACAGTAATATAGATGTGTGTATATATATGTATGTGTGTGTTTGTGTGTGTATACATATATTATATATATATGTATAAAACAATGTAGGACATTCATGATCATAAGGGGTTATGTTTATGGTATTCTAAATTTATAAAATAGATTATTGCAATATAGAAGACTTCAACAGAAAAAAAGAGTCACACCATACTTCCTTTCCACAAGGTTATCCTGGTACCTTAAACATGCCCCTAATCATTTTTGCTTGCTGGTGATTTTCCAGGATGGAATTATATTATAGAAATGTCCAACTATAAAGTTAATGTTATATTTTAGAAAGGGCCCATTTTCAGATACAAATGTAAAAAATAAAAATCTTCTGTGTCGAGACTTCATGTTTTTTTCATACAGATAAATGAAGCAAGCTGGGAGTCACTATGTACTACAAAAGTACAAAATGAGACAAAAGGTCTTTGGAAGCCATGGGACAGGGGAAGAGGAAAGCTGCAGAGCAGGATAGAACTGTGTGTGGAGAAGGACTTCGGTTCTGAGTCTTGATGGCGTGTAGCAGCTGGACTGGTCTGGAAAGAAGGAAGGGAGGAAAAGGGGGTACAGGTAGGAGATTAAAAAATGTGAGAAGCCACCTCCATCCAAGTTACTACATATTCTTCTTAGTGAAACATCACAGGAATGGAGAAGCAAGAATCCTATGTATTCATCTTTGAGTTGAGGACAATTAATGACAATGAATGACACAGTAGGGCATGGGGGAAGGAGAGAGCAGACAGAGAAGGAGGGAGGGGGAGAGGGAAAGAAAACAAAAAAAAGAAGAAAAGAAAATAGTGTCTAACTTTCTTATAAATTGGATTCAATTCTGACTAAAGTTTATTACTTAAATATTAATTTTGTAATGCAACTTGTCAATATGTTGTTTAGGATATTGCATCCTCATCTATAAGTGAATCATGTTTGTAATTTCTCTTTATAACAATATATTTTCTCCAATTTCAATATCAGGTGTATCCAGATCAAGTAGAATGATATTGAAATATTTCTTTTATTGTTTATAAGATTTCTGGAATTACTTGTTTTGTAGCATTATTCTTAGTAAAACATCACAAGAATAGAGAAATAAAAATCCTATGTACTACTCAATTCTCAGATGAGGACAGTTGATGACTTAGTACATGGTGGGGGATGGGGGAAGGGGAGAGCAAAGAGAGGGAAGGAGGGAGAGGGTGGGGGAAGGGAAGCGCAGAGAGAGGAAAGGAGGGGACGGAAGGAAAGAGCAGAGAGAGGGAAGGAGAGGGGTGACTGACACATTTTTGGGGGTCAGAACACAATTATAAGAGGAACTTTAACAAATGCAATCAATGTAAACTGGTTCTTTGTACTCTCAATGAATTCCCAACAATAAAAAAAAAAGAAGGATGTGCTCAGTTTGGCAGCACATGTTCTAAAATAAAGAAGAGGAAAGTGATTATTTTCAAAGAAACGAGGGCACAATGGTTGATTAATGTCATTATTTGAGCTCAGCCTGCTCCTTCCCAGAGTTCTAGGGGTCTTTAGTTGTTTCCCTGAAACCTGTGTGTCAGTTTGTAAGGATAGTTTCACCGCCACAACGGAGTTGAGTAGCTGTGACCCAAACCATATGGACTGCTGCTACCATTTCATCCTGTGAGTGGTGAGGGAAGGGGAGGGATGGTGAGGCCATATGCAGAGAAAGAGGGAAGAGCTGAGTCTTCTACTTTCAGTCTTTCTCCTCACCCTTTAGGGTGCAGGGCAAATGCCTGCATGGCCACAGCCGGTCAGGAGGGGGAGGGAGAGACACACCATGTCTCTGTGCACAAACACCTTTATGCATTTCCCATGATGGGCAAAGGATTAGGCAAGGAGGGGCAGCCTTAAGATTGGCCAATCTGAATGATTTCAGCAGGCTCTAGGGATTAGGGGCTGTCCCTGATTGTATAGGGCAGTGAGGGTGAGAATATAGTATAGATCCAACCAACAGCTTAAGAAGGGTCCAGGGCCTCATAATTGCATTAAGGTGGCATTCTCGAAGTATTGTATGGAAATATTTACTATCTGGCCTTTTACAGAAACCTCTGCTGACCCATGGTCTAAAAAGGAAGTCTAGACATGTCGCTCCAGTTGTAGGTCACCACTCACACCTCCAATGAGCTCCTCACAAATGCTTGTGGACATAATACAGAAAAGTTTAAATAGGTAAAATTTCTCATCCTGGGCATGAGTGAATGATGCCCTAAAAGTAACTCATGGGGCCAGCTGTCAGCCCAAATCCTTGTCCTACAGGCCAGAGTGAACCCCCAGACTCAGCTGCAGTTCATTCAGGACAGGCCCAGGATGAGCAGGGTGGATGCTATGGGTTACCATGGCAATGGAGCCCAGCTCTCTGACATCTGACAAACCCAACTTCAAATTTCATCTTTACCATTAACTTGATCTTGGACAAGTTACCTGGAGTGGTAGTTTGTTGCTACGCAGAAACAAGGATTTTATTTAAAAACTCAATGTAGATGCATACAAATAAATTCTTGCATTAGCTGATACAATTAAATAATGTGGAAAGATAAATTACTACTGATACAGCGCTTCTCAATTCTTCACACCATCACACAATTTCTTGGGAAAACTGAAAATGGATGTAAATATTTATCAAATTAATGACAATAGGCTCACATCACTTTTGCATAAAGACCGTTACAGATAAATGAGCAAAAGTCCAACAACCCAGAGAAATGCCATTAAAGATAAAGGCCATGAATATGCACATTCCCTTATAAGTATGTACCTATAAACTGTGGCAACCATATTGAGATTCTCTAATTTCAGTTCAAATCAATACAAATTAAATTGATGGCATTATATTGGTTCCTTTCAGGTAACAAAAAAACCGAATATACAGTTTGGGAAGGTTTTACAAAATGGATGGTCCTACTCTGTGCTATCAGCATTGTAAAGTGCTGATTTCATGGCAGGTACTTGGCAACATTTACAAAAAACCATACACATGTGCATATTCCTCAAACCAGTAATTTTATTATGATCTAAATCAGATAAACATTCAAAGCTTTTTAAAAAGGATTCATTGTCTAACTTTTGTCAAAGGAGGGTAGTAACAATGGCTAAATAAGTCTTAGCATTGGTACAAAATGCCATTTGTATGCATTAGAACAATAATGTCAATGTATATTTAGTTATATTGAATTATGTGCAGGATATATTGTTAGGTATGAGAAAATGATTAAAGAAAGGAACTGACAGTGTGTCCCCACTTGTAACACACGAAGTCTAGGAATACATTCCAGGGCTTAACAATCATAAGAGGTCTGGACCCTTTCTGTCCACAGTGATGGTGACCAGAAGCTGAAAGGCAGAAGGTAGATGCAAAGTTTTGCCTGCAGCCTGTTATATAGGCTAAAGATCCTCACCCTGCACCCCACAATGGCCTGTGGACAAGGCAGGACAAGGCTGTCTGAGTTCAGAGGACCCATTTCCCCCTCCTGGTCACTTTTTGCCACTCTACCTCTGGTATAGTGAAAATAACCAGTGGCTTCTACCTAACCTGAAAATAAAATAATTGCCATAAATTATTCCATTCTGTGTTTTGATTAATGATAGAGAAAGAGGCAAGGAAACTAGAATGAAATAGTTAGAAGGGGCAAAGATTGGACAGGCAGAGGTCCTCATACACAAGACAGATAATAAGGCTAAAATTCCACATCAAAACCCAACAGTTCCACTATCACCTTCCTCTAGTGTAAGGCCATTTGCAGAAATGACAAATGTTAAATAATCCCCAAACTATTCTATTCCATCTTTTGAGAAAGTGCTGTGAACAATTATATGTCAATAGATTGGATAACCTAGATGAAATGGATACAATTCTGGGAACAACATAGTAAAAACTGAATCATAACTAAACAAAATCTGAATAGACCTATAACTAGTATGAAGATTGAATTAGTGATCCAAAACCTTTAACAGAGAAAGGGTCAGGATGAGACAGCTTCATGGCTGAATTCTACCAAACATTTGATACCATTCCTTCTCAAACTCTTTTGAGATGCTGAAGAAAAGGGAATACTTCCAAACCCATTTATAAGACCAGCATAATCCTGATACCAAAGACACTAAAAGAAAGAAAAAACTACAGGCCAATATCATTGATGAACAGGAGGAAGGGGAATGTTCCCATTAAATGAATAAAAATCTTTCCTTGCCTTTAGAGGGAACTAGAATCAACAGGTAAAATAGATTGCCAAGCCATATTATATGTATGTCTCTGTACCAAGATGCTTGAGGATCCTTCTTGGAAAAAAGTTTATAAAAGAAAATAGTCAGGAATGGCATTTTATGGGATAGCATTTCCTTTTGCAGCTGCCAAACTGAACACAGGCTTGGCCACCATATGGTATACAAATTGGAGATAGATTTCCAACTGGGGATAACATCATGAAGAGGTAACCCAGGAGCAGGAAGCACCCTCCTCACTGCACTTGCCCATTCAGGAGGCCAGGAGAGGACTGAGGATCTGACTGGGAAAATATCTGGGATTATCCTTCCTACCTTTGAGATTTAACTTCCTATTTGTATTCTGTGAAAAGAATACCATAATTATTCTGTAGTGGGATTTAGACCTCTAAAAAATAGGAGCACTTGATTTAATTTTCACAGAATCACATTAGAAAATTTCCAAAAGTGCAATCTAGAGTTTGAAGCCAGTAAAGAAGCTTCTTTAATATCTAGGACCTACCATAGTTAGAACTCTTTTGAATGTGTGTCTTATGCATACAAAGGTATCACAAATTAAATTCCCACAGTATTCATAAAATAGGTTCCTTTTTTAAATTATTAAATCATAACTGCGTACATTAGTGGAATCAAGGAATACAATGTACTGGTTTCATATACAATCTGAAATGTTTTCATCAAACTGTTTAACATAGTCTTCAGGGTATTTTCTTTGTTATTGTATGAAGACATTTGTATTCTGCATTTAGTAAGGTTTGCCTGTACCCTTCTAAGATGCACCACAGGTGTGATCCCACCAATTATCCTCCTTCCACCCCAACTTCCTCCCTCCCCTCCCTTGCCCCTTTCCCCATATTTTGGTGCTATAGTTGGGTTATAGCCTTCATATGAAACCAATAAATTAGCTTCATAGTAGGGCTGAGTACATTGGATACTTTTTCTTCCATTCTTGAGATACTTTGATAAGAAGAATATGTTCCAGCTCCATCCATGAAAACATGAAAGAGGTAAAGTCTCCATCTTTCTTTAAGGCTGCATAGTATTCCATGGTATACATGTACCACAATTTATTAATCCATTCGTGGGTTGATGGGCACTTGGGCTTCTTCCACGACTTAGCAATTATGAACTGGGCTGCAATAAACATTCTGGTACAGAT
>CAUYON010078334.1:0-27986 GCA_963573935.1 Arctocebus calabarensis
TGATAGAATGAGAGAAACTTTAAGAAGGTTGAATTTCATATGAAGGCTAAAACCCAATTATAGCACAGGAATACAGGGATAGGGGAAAGGGAGGGGAGGGGTGGGGGGAAGATGGGTAGAGGGAGGGCAATTAGTGGGAATACACCTACGGTGCATCTTAGCAGGGTACTGGCAAAACTTATTAAAGGTAGAGTATTAATGTCTTTATATAGTGATCAAGGAAATGCCATGAAGGATATCTGTAACAGTATGATCAAAATATTTCTGAATGTATATGAATTGTACCCTGTGATTACACCAATGTACATAATTATGATTCAATAAAATTATTTAAAAAAAAAAAAAAAGAAGGTTGAAGGGGTGTGTGTGGGGATATGGGGGTTCATGTATGTAGTGAGGGAAATGAAGGCATGAAGGGCCAGTAGAATGGTGATGGGGATAAATTTTTGTAGCTCTAGAGTGGTCATATTGGTGGGATTGGTACTAACCTGCATGAGATGGAAAGATATGAAGCTGTGGATGAGAGAAGGGTGCTTGAATAAAATACTCTGAAGAACAATGACAACTAAACAACAAAAAAGTAGCCGGACATTATGGCAGGCACCTGTAGTCCAGCTACTTGGGAGGCTGAGGCAAGAGAATCGCATAAGCCTAAGAGCTGGAGGTTGCTGTGAACTGTGATGCCATGGCACTCTACTGAGGGCAACAAAGTGAGACTCTGTATAAAAAAAAAAAAAAAAGAATACATATATATATAAAAGAATACATACATATATATATATGAGAAAGAGAGATAGAGATAAAGAGAGATAGAGAGAAAGTCTAGGGTATGTCCAGAAAGATGAGGTGCTGAAGGGCTGGTTTGCTATATAAGAGGAGAAGAGAAGGCCAAGGAACTACGATCTCAGCTGGTACTGAGCTGGTATATCTCTCCTAGGCACTGTCCACAGAGACATATAAGACACGCACATAACTGTGCAGACTCTGGTGTGAATGTAGAAAGTGCTGGATATGGTGGAGTTTGGATTTTAACTTTGCCACTTGCCAGTAGGATGACCTTGAGCAGGTTACTTAATTTATCTGAGTGTCAACTTTGTCATCTAAATTGGGAACCTAATACAGTCAACTCCCTGTTATCTGGAACTCAAGCCAGCAGAGCACGACTGTCCCCCCCCCCACCAAAAGAAAGAGTTAACCTTGGTGCCTGTGCTATCAGTAAGCTGATGCTCCATGGAGCACTCCTGTGACTCCCATCTCCCATGTTTTCTCTGTAATAATTTTAAGTGTGGATGTATATTCCTTAAAGTTAAAAAAATATCCAAATGCCCATTGATCCACGAATGGTTTAATAAATTGTGTTATATGTACACCATGGAATATTACGCAGCCTTAAAGAAAGATGGGGACTTGACCTCTTTCATATTTACATGGATGGAGCTGAAACACATTCTTCTTAGCAAAGTATCTCAAGGATGGAAGAAAAAGTGTCCAATGTATACAGTCTTACTATGAATCTAATTTACAGATTTCATATGAAGGCTATAACCCAATTACAGCACAAGAAGATGGGGAAAGGGGTAAGGGAGGGAAGGGGGAGGGGTAAGGTGGGTAGAGAGAGGGTTAATGGTGGGATCACACTTATGGTGCATCTTAGAAGGGACAGGTGAAACCTACTAAATGCAGAACACAAATGTTTTCACACAATAAACGAGAAAATCCCATGAAGCTTATATCAAACAGTTGGATGAAAATATTTCAGATTGTATATGAAGCCCACACACTGTAGCCCATGATTGCACTAATGTACACAGCTATGATTTAATAAAAAATAAAAATTAAAAAAAATATGATAGTGAAATTGGAAAATGTATTTCACTAAAATTTTACGCCGCATTTACAAAGTTGTGTTTTAATACAGTAAAACTGTTTTATAGCAAGTGAAGTTTGTCCTTTTTTTGTGTTAATTTGCAATACTACTATCAAGTTAACATAGAGTTTACGTTATGGTATGGTATAGTAGCAGGTAGATAATTAGTTAGGCCTATTTTTAATAGTCACTCTCAAGTAACCTGAAACTACATTTATCTGGAATCTACCAATCCCCCTGGGTGCCAGACAATGGGGAGGTAAATGTATCCATCTCATGGGGTTGATGGTCACATTAAGTGAGGTTAAAATACCTTATGTGATTCCTGGCACAGAGTAAGGGCTAAAAAGACTTGAATTCCCCAGTTACAATAATTAAGAATTTTTTTGATGCATTTCTTTTCTATCTTCTGTTTGTGTCTATTTTCATAACAGACATATGGATAAGCTAGTACTTTGTGTATCATTTTGCAGCAATGTTTCCCCATTTACTATATCTTAGCATGGCAAAGCAACCTGATGAAATATTAAGCAGTCATTAAAACTCGTGGGTTTTGATGTTGGGGTTTGCCTTGAAGTCTTTGTATCAGTTTCCTGGGGGTGCTGTGACAAAATACCACAAATTGTGTGGCCAAAACCATAGCAATTTAATCTCCCAGTTCTGGAGCCCAGAAGTCTGAAATCCAGGTGTCATAAAGTCTTCCTCTGAGACTCTGAGTTGGAATCCTTCTTTACCTCTTTCAAACTTCTGGTGTTTCCACCAACCCTGGGCATTCCTTGGCTTGCAGCCTCATCACTCACATTTCTGCCTCTGTCTCTGTGGCCTTATCTCCTCCTCTTCTTATGGGGATGCCAGATATATTGGATGAGGGGCCACCTTGCTCCAGTGTGATCCCATCTGAATTAACTACATCTACCATGACCCTGTTTTTCACATTCTGAGGTCCTGGGAGTTACGTCATCAACATTTCATTCTGAGGGACACAATTCAACCCATAGCAGTTTTCTACCAAAAATAAAGATGAAAATTTGAGTGAAAATCGATGATGTGAGATTGGCAAAGTATTAGTAATTGTTGAATTTGGTGTGACCACCTGAGTTTTATCCCATAAGGCTCTTTGTTCATGTATGTTTGAAAAATTATATGGTAAAAAAAGGGGGGCAGGTTTGTTTGCTTTTTTGTGTTTTTGTGAGACATAATCTTGCTCTGTTGCCCAAGCTAGAGTGGTGTGGTATCAGCCTAGCTCAAACGTCAAGATTCCAGAGATCCTCCTGTCTCAGCCTCCTGAGTAGCCGAGACAACAGGTGTACACCACAATGCCTGGCTAATTTTTCTATTTTTAGGAGAGACAGGGTCTTGCTCTTGTGCAGGCTGGTCTTGAACTCCTGAGCTCAAGTGATCTTCCCACCTAAGATCTAGGCATGAGCCACACTGCCTGGGCTAAAAGTTGTTGTTGTTTTTAAATCATGCCTTCCATAAACATTTAGTAGGTTAGAAAATGTTAAGTGCAAAGGTAATATGCAAAATATGCCTATGATAAAAGTCTTTATGAAAGAAATAACCCAAAAATGTTCATGGCATTTTTCTCCAGGGATTTTTGAGAACGCGTTTTCCTCTTTTTACTTTTTGCTTTTTCAGTATTTTACCAAATTCTCATACTAGATATAGACAATTTGTATAACAATAAAATAATGTTGTTTAAAAATGTCAAACCACCTCTCCACTCATCTGTTCACGTACCCATTGAAGAAACAGATCTCTCCCGAGCCTGCCACCTGCCCTGGTAGGCCTGTCCCTTCCTGGAAACCAGACGCAGGAGACACAGACGCTGCCTTAGGAGCCCACGGTCCCAGACATAGCCCAAGCCACACACAGACAGTGACAACCTTTCTGCCGAAGCTCAGTCTCGGTAGATTTAAATGACTGCAGTGAGGACTGCAGAAAACAGAGCTCTCCTTGGGATATTTGAAATTATTAATGGTTTTGATAAAAAGCAACCCACAGGCCAGCAACCCATAGGAGTTCAATGAATAGGCCAGGGATGGGCTTGCTATCAAAGAGGGAGATTCGGCCAAACCCTGAGCCAAGTGTAGCTGACACAGTCTGGTAAGCTCCTTGCCCCGGGGGAGGCAGGAAGCTGCTCCAGCCTCTAGGCAGAAGCAGCAAAGCTGACTCCTGGGACTTTCAGCTGGTGAGGGGCTGCTCAGGGCACTGGGAGCACTGAGGGTGGGAGGGCAGGGTCCGGGGCAGCTCAGGGAACACTGAGCAGTGGCCCTGCCTGGAGCTCCCAGCTGGGACAGCCGCTACTGTGTGTCTCTGGGCACTCTGCATCTTCTTCCTGGACCATTTCTCTTCTGTGAAGTGAGGCTGATAATGCCTGTCTCATGAGACTGCTGTGAGGATGAAAGGGGCTACGTTTGGAAAATGCTACTTTTGGAAGGACCCAGTGAAGACAAAGATGATGGTGAAGAGGAAGACAATGAAGATGAAGGTGGCAACGACAAGGGCAGGAGGAGACAGTTGGATGGGAGGGTGACGGGGTGGCCAGGTGGCCTGAGTCCGGCAGTCAGGCCAGCAATCTGCACTTGATTTGGGGGGAAAGTTCTGGAAGGTACCTCATAAGAAGGGCTGCTCCTTAAAGACTGGGCAGATAGGTTAGAGGTGACTTGAATTTTGATTGGATTGAGTTAAAATGAACTGAGATACATTTGGATTCCTATTGAGTTGGATCTAGAATGAACTGAAATGGAGCAAACAGAACTAAATTAAATTGGAGTTGAGTCGGCCTAGCTTGGGCTGGATGGATTTGCTTAGATGGGAGCCTCAGATTTGAATTTGGACTCTGAGAATGTTGCAGACTTTAGTGACCCTCCGCTGTACAGGCGCCCATACGGGTGCATGTCTGTGTGCTTGTGCCCCATGTCTCCCTGGGGGCACAAGCACCTTGTCTGCATATGACAAGGAACATGCCATTCCTCTCCCTCTGGCACAGTCTACAAGCCTCAGTTTCCATGACTTGGGCTCTTTCAGTGAATTCTTTAAAAGGGATTCCTAGAGGAATCTCTGAAGGAAGCTTTAGGACTCAATGGTCACAGTCAGTGTGTGCTTGAATACTCCATAGACAAGATGCTCACTTCTTCTCATAGCCATGTCTGTGTCCCTGTCACTGCCTCACACCGGTCCTAGTTCAGCTCCTAGACTCACACAGAACCTGTCCCCACTGGGAGTGGATCCTGCACATGCTGGGTGAGTGGGGTGCTCAGGGTACCACTTCTGTCCAGCTCCCTCCCTGGCAGCCACAGAGGGTGGTGGGCCTGGCTGTCCCACACCTGCTGGGCCTGGAAGGCTGTGTCCAGTCACTTGGCTCCTCATCCAGCCCATTTCTTTCTTGAAAACTTCGGATGGAGGGTGGTGATGTTCACCAGGAGGGTTGGGAGGAGGAGAAAGGAGCAGGCAGGCCAAGTGGGAGCCAGGAAGGCAAGCAATCCTTGTAGTTCTGGCCCCTTCCACGGGCAGCAAAGGAGGCACCTTCTTCAGGCAGAGCCTGGCTTGCTTTGATCACACGGTCTCTTCAGGGACCGGTGGGAGGGAGGACTTGGGAAGATCAGGGCTTGGCTGCAAGGGGCTGACTGGGGGAAGCTGGGTCCCGGAACCTCCTCCGCACAGCACAGGCCCCGCCCATCTCTGCCTGGAGCCCACCATCCCCTGTGAAAGCTAAGTTGCCGCTCAGGTTGCTATAGAGACAGGCAAGTCTCGGGCTTTCACAGCCTTGGGCAATCCTGCCCCTCCAGAACAACTTCCACCTGGGGGGGCTTTTAGTGGGACAAGGGAAGCAACCTATTAGGCACAAGCACTGGCCATGCCAGGCACTCCTTTCAACTCATACCACCCGCTGAGTACTCAACACTGCTAGGAAGCCACCTATAGATGAAGAAGCAGGCCTAGAGAGGGACAGCAACCTGCTCAAGGCCACACCACTCCCAAGAAGGAGCAGGGCAGTTTCCACAGCTGACTCTACCTGGCTGGCCTGGGTCCCCTAGGTCATGACGCAAGGGCCTCCAAAGGGTTGGGGGCTCTGGCATGCTTGGGGTGCAAGAGATGTCTCTGACATCAGCATAACCATCACCCCCACTACTGCCTTGACTGGCTATGGAACTCTGGGTGAGCATTCCCTACTCTAGTCTGGGCCTTAGTTTCCTCATGTGCAAAATAAGAGGATGCTGTATGGTAGAAGACCTCCCATCATGATGCTCAGGTTCCCCAGGCACCATACAGTGCTCCTGGTGACTCCCATGCGAGCACCTAGCATTCTCCTCTTAGCTCCTGTGGACCTTCTTCCTTCCTGAGGCTCCTCAGTCTAACGCTGACATGGCCAAATTTGCAGGGGCAGAAGTGTGGAGTGCAGAGCCAAGGCCCCGTCCCAGATTGGGGAACAGCCCTGACAACCTGGAGAGGCCTGCACCTACACTGGGAATAGCAAAGTCTGTCCAAACACCATGGGGAAGGCACCCAGGGCTGGACGTTGGCAGCAAGCACCTGGAGACAGATGCCACCATTCACCAGGTGAAGGCAGTGGCAGGTGGGTATGGGGCAGAGGGTGGGCTGGGGATCCAATTGTAGAGGCTCCCAGGGCCAAGGTTGGACTAAGGAGAGGATCTGGGGGCATTATTGTCCCATTAAAGAAAGGGTACAGTCAGGGGCATCTTCAGCAAATCTGCAAAGTAGTGGTCACTTCCCATGATGACTCAGGGTTTCCTGCAGGTGGTGAAGTCATGGTACTCACTGGTGGAGCTCTCTCATGATGATCTCATGTGGTGATCTCTTATGGTGCTCCCTTGTGATGCTCTCTCATGGTCCTCTCGTGGCACTCTTTCATCATGTTCTCGTGGTGCTCTCTTTCATGGTGCTCTTGTGGTGCTCTCTCATGGTGCTCTCGTGGTGCTCTCTCACGGTACTCTTGTGGTGCTCTCTCATGGCGCTCTCATGGTACTCTTATGGTGCTCTCTCCTGGTGCTCTGTGGTGCTCTCTCATGGTGCTCTCTTGGTGCTCTCTCATGATGCTCTTGTGATGCTCTTTCATGGCACTCTCATGGTGCTCTCTCATGGTGCTCTCATGGTACTCTCGTGGTGCTCTCTCATGGTGCTCTCGTGGTGCTCTCTCATGGTGTTCTCATGGTGCTCTCTCATGGCACTCTCGCGGTGCTCTCTCATGGTGCTCTGTGGTGTTTTCTCATGGTGCTCTCGTGGTGCTCTCTCATGGCGCTCTCATGATGCTCTCTCATGGTGCTCTGTGGTGCTCCCTCATGGTTCTCTTGTGGTGTTCCCTCATCGTTGTCTCATTGTGCTCTCTCATGGTGCTCTCGTCATGCTCTCTCATGGCCTGCTCGTGGTTCTTTCTCCGGGTGCTCGGTGGTGCTCTCTCATGGTGCTCTCGTGGTGCTGTCTCATGGTGCTCTCATCATGCTCTCTCATGGTGTTCTCATGGTGCTCTTGTGGTGCTCTCTCAAGGTGTTCTCATGGTGCTCTTGTGGTGCTCTCTCATGGTGTTCTTGTGGTGCTCTCTCATAGTGCTCTTGTGGTGCTCTCTCATAGTGCTCTTGTGGTGCTCTCTCATGGTGTTCTTGTGGTGCTCTCTCATGGTGTTCTCATGGTGCTCTCATGGTGTTCTCATGGTGCTCTCATGGTGCTCTCTCATGGTGTTCTTGTGGTGCTTCCTCATAGTACTCTCATGGAGCTCTCTCAGGGTTCTCTCGTGGTGCCCTCTCATGCTGCTCCCATCGTGTTCTCTTGTTGTGCTCTCATGATGCTCTTGTGGTGCTCTCTTGTGCTGCTCTCTTGTGGTGCCCTTATGGTGCTCTCATGGTGTTTTCTTGTGGTGCTCTCATGATTCTCTCATGGTGCTCTCTCATGGTGGTCTCATGGTGTTCTCTCATGGTCTTCACGTGATGCTTTTGTGGTGCTCTCATGGTGCTCTCTCATGGTGTTCTTATGGTGCTCATATGGTGCTCTTGTTGTGCTCTCTCATAGTGCTCTCATGGTGGTTTCATGATGCTCTTGTGGTATATTCTCATGGTGCTCTGTCATGGTGTTCTCATGGTGGTCTCTCAATATTCTCTTGTGATGCTCTCTTGTGGGGGAACTTTCTGTGGTGCTCTCTGGTGCTCTCGTGGTGCTCTCTGGTGGTGCTCTCGCATGGTGATCTCATGGTGCCCTTGTGGTGCTCTAGTGGTGCTCTTTCATGGTGCTCTCTTGTGGTGCTCTCATGATGCTCTCATGGTGCTCTTTTGTGGTGTTCTCTTGTGCTGCTCTCCTGTGGTGCTTTCTTGTGGTGCTCTTATGATGCTCTCCCATGGTGCTCTGGTGCTCTCTCATGGTGCTCTCTGGTGGTGCTATCATGATGCTCTGGTTGTGCTCTTGTGGTGTTCTCTCGTAGTGCTCATGTGCTGCTTTTGTGGTGCTCTTATGGTGCTCACTCATGGTGCTCTCTTGTCATGCTCTCATGGTAGCCTCACAGTGCTCTTGTGGTGTTCTTTCATGGTGTTCTCATGGTGCTCTCTTGTGCTCTCCTGGCGTTCTTATGTGGTTCTCATAGTGCTCTCTCATGGTGCTTTCCTGGTGCCCTCATGGTGCTCTTGTGGTGCTTTTACGATGCTCTCATAGTGCTCTCTCATGGTGTTCTCATAGTGCTCTTGTGGTGCTCTCATGATGCTCTCTCATGGTGTTCTCATGGTGCTCTCGTGGTGCTCTCTCATGGGGCTCTCATGGTGTTCTCGTGGTGCTCTCTCATGGTGTTCTCACGGTGCTCTTGTGGTGCTCTCTCGTGGTGTTCTTGTGGTGCTCTCATGGTGCTCTCTTATGGTGTTCTCTTGGTGTTCTCACAGTGTTCTCATGGTGCTCTCATGGTGCTATCTCATGGTGTTCTCATGGTGCTCTTGTGGTGTTCTTGTGGTGCTCTCGTGGTGCTCTCTTATGGTGTTCTCTTGGTGTTCTCACAGTGTTCTCATGGTGCTCTCTCATGGTGTTCTCATGGAGCTCTCGTGGTGCTCTCTTATCGTATTCTCTTGGTGTTCTCATGGTGTTCTCATGTTGCTCTCATGGTGCTCTCTCATGGTATTCTCATGGTGCTCTGGGGTGCTCTCTCATGGTTCTTTCTCAAAGTTCTCTATGGTGGTGTGCTCATGACTGAGGGATATGGGAAGGCTGTGCCTCCACCACTCACATATGTGACTCCCATGATTCACAGGCCTCCTCCTTCCCTGTGAGTCCCTCTGAGTCCTGGCTCAAGTCCCCCTCTGCCTGTGCTTGGCAAGGAGAACCCCAAAAGAGGGAGGGGTGGAGGGGAGGAACACACGATTCTGCAGGGTGAATGTTAGACACAGGACATTTGTCATAGCCATAGAGAACACAGAGATGGCCCACCTGCCCCATGTGGGCTTCAGCAATAATAAATATGCCCATGTGGGCTTGTCAGTCGCACAGGTGTTCCATACCACAGTGAAATGTCACTAATAGGGTGAGCAGGGGGGTAGGTGCGTGGGAGGGTTGTACTGTGCTCTATGCCTAATTTTTCTATAAATCTGGAACAGTAAAGTCTATTAATTACAAAAGAGATAGAGGAGGGATGAGGTGACTAGGCAGGAGGCAAGTGGCTCTAGAGGGAGGTGGTTGACCCGGAGCCGTTTCTACCTCAAGGCCCTCTTAACTTGTTTCTGGTCCTGTGAGAGTAGCACAGGCAGCAAAGTAATAGCAATAGAGGTGGTAGTAAGGTGGGTGCACCTGCCTTCCAGAATATTCTGGCCAGAGCTCCTGAACCCTCAGGCCACCAGAGGTCCACCCAGTCTCATCCCCAGAAGAAGGGAGTTGAGCACTCTGCTCATTGGCATGGGGGGCCTTCTGCAGCTACTGAGGGGTCAGGTCTCAGGAGCAGGAAGGGGCTCAGGCAGAGCCTCCCCCCAGTGTGGAGGGCACTGGGCCCTGGCAGGGTTCTCATAGCACCAGGCAGTTCCTCATGCAAATGCAACTGCCCGCTGAGGCCTGGAGAGAAAGGCCAGCATGCCAGCTGCAGGAAAGCCTGGCAGCTGACATGGGGCTCTTCCTTTGGAAGCCCCTGGGCCTCTCCTGCCTCCTTGGGACTGGCTGAGAAAAGGAGCCGCCTACCAGAGCAGTTACAAAGTACAAAGGCACCTATGATTTCAGGTTTCTTTAAATGCACCAAGGGACTCAGAGGAAGTGGGCTGCATTTTTCTCTAATCTGTGATTCTTTCAACTTCACTTTTTCCCTCTTCCCTGTAATTATCCCATCGGTGGGTGAAAATAAACCTCTGTGAGGAGACAGCCTCCCAGAAGAAGGCGTCTCACAGGAGCTGTGGGGGGCAGCAGAGTGGAAAGCCGCTTCTCACAGCCTTCCAGGCTCCTCCTCACCCTCTGCGCTTTGCAGGAAACTCACAGGGTGACCAGTGGTCATGGTTTGCCCAGGACTGTTGTGGTTTTAGCACGGGAAGTTCCACATCCCAGGCAAACGGGAGAGTTTGTCACCCTTTGCATACGTTCCGAAGGGCATTTGGGCTTTATAAGACAGCTGGCAGGGACCACATGCCCCAAACGTCCACCTCTTCCTGTGATGGAGTGCTTGCTCCCACCTCCCTTACCTGAAAGTCCTGGGCCTCCCCTCAGCCTCCCCTGGGGAAGCCCACCTGGACAGCTCCCTGTTCTATGCTGAGTTTCCCCTAACGAGCCCCGAACATCCAATGCATGGCCCTCGGACCACAGAGGGTCCCAATCAGCCAGGCTGCCTAGACCATGAAGGACTGTGCTCTCTGCTATGATTTTCCCAACTGTAAGGTGGGAATTATCATAAAATCCAGCCGGGAGGTTTCTGCAAGGATAAAGCTGAACGAACAATGGAGAGGCTTCAGCGCAGTGCTTGTCACCTAACAGATTATCGGTAAACATCACTATTTCTATCATCTGGGCATGTTAAATGTCACTTAATTCCCATAACCTCCCAGAGAAAGATTGTTACTGGAATCTACATTTTACAAATGGGGCTCAGAGAAATAAAATAACTTGCTAGAAACATCAGCTCAGTCAGCGCCCATGGCTGGATTCGCCTTCGACCCACAGACTGCAAAATGGGGCGCCCTTCTTTACTGAGGCTCCCCTCATGTGGGTGGTGACTATATGTAATCATCCTGGATTGATATTTCTGGCAAATCAAAAACCCACCACAGCCCCACACTTAAGCTCTTAGAAATGTCTCCTAATAGACCTGATTAAAGGAACAGACACCAGCGGATTGGAACCAGAGAATTTGTGTTGCTGTGTAGTGGCCAAGTTGTCTATGTATTACTTAGCTCTTAAACAAGGAAAGATGCTTTGGGAAAAATATTAATTATTTCCCCTTTTCCTGACTAGACTCTTCAATGCCATTCTGAGAAGGTGGGGGCAGAGTCTCCTGGGGTGGCAGGTGGAGGCTGTTCTCACACTAAGCTGGTCAAGCCACCTTGAGTTCCTATCTCTGCTCTGGGTACAGAGCCCCCAGCAGGGCAGTGGGGTCACTTGCCTACTTAGAGGGGGCATCTCTCTGCCTCTTCTCTGGCTAGCCCCCTCTCTCTTCCAAGGGCACACTGTCTCTCTGTGCTGCAAACACCCAACCAAGTCTTAAACTGTTCCTCATTTCTCAAAGACAGTTAGCTCTAGGCTCCCTGCCATGAATGTTGGGGACAGTCCTCCCAGAGACCCCTGACGATCCCCCTTCCAGTGACATGTCCTTCACCCTGAATTCCCCACTGCTACCAATCTGCATTTCAAGTCCCCAGCTGTCTCGCACACATTCCAGCGTCCATCTTCCAGGCCCACCTGGCACCTGTTCATTGCAACTTCATCCTCTGTGTAATGTCGCCATGCTCACCCTGACTCCTGGCACTTTGCTGGGCCAGCTGAACCCACACCTGGCTAAGTCCACCCCTCCCCTCCTTCCCAGTCCAGACCTCAGAGGTTCTGACACAGGCTGGTGTCCCATCTCATTTTCTGGTCCATTTTCACTGCCCCATGTAGGAAACCCCTATGCATCTTTGTTTCTCTCCAAATCACTCCTTCCTCCTCTGGACACCAGAGCTGGCAGGATTCTAAGTGTGAGAAAGGATTTGAAAGGGGGGCATTTACATAGCCATGGAAACAGGGTGGGGGGTGCGTTTAATCCTCTGGGGCTGAGCAGACAGAGGACAGGCCCAGCTGGAGCGGAAGGAGAGGGGAGGAAGCAGAAAGGGAGCTCTGGAGGAAAGGTTGCTTGGCAGGTAGGAGCCTGAGACAGGTGGCTCAGGGGTTGGAGAGAACCCCGATCCACTCCCTTCTGCAAGGAATGCCCTAGGCACAGTGGGATGGAGAAGGCTGGGGCGGATGTCCACCACTGCACCCCTGCTTCTGCCATCTGTCCTACACAGCCAGAGCCCCAGCTCAGCCCAGAGTCCCAGCTCTGAGCCCACCCCCTCCCCCATTCAGCTTGCCTCTGCTGCACCTTCAGATCTTCCCTCTCTTTTGGACCCTTCTCATCCCCCCATCACGCTGTCAGTACTTTCATCTTTGAAGCCCTCTTCTGCCCAGCCATCCTATTTCTAGGCAGATACTCCAAAGAATGGAAGACAGGACTCAAGCAGCTGTTTGTGCCAAACTCTCTGCAGCATTAACACAATAACCATGTGTCCATCGATGGATGGACAGATGAACAAAATATGGTCTCTTTGTGCAGGGGGCAGGATTCAGCCAGAAACAGGAGTGAAATCCAGCCAAAAGCTGCACATTCGATGCCTGAAGACATGGCACTCGGTAAAATAAGCCAGTCACAAAAGACCAGATGTTGTAGATTCCACTTATATGAAACGTCCAGAATGGGCAAATGCACCAAGACAGAAAGCTGATTGGTAGTTGTGGGGGCCCTGGGGGCTCGGGGGCGGGGACTGGGAAGCGGCTGCTTAATGGGTATGGAGTTTCCTTTCAGCGAGGTGAAAATGCTTTGGAACTAGATAGAGGTGTTGGTTACACAGCGTTGTAATGCCCTGGATATTACCGAATGGCACACTTTAAAATTGTTAATACTATGTTAATATTGTGTGAATTTCCTCTCAATAAAAAATCCCAAACTGCCAATGGTCAGCGCTGTGGGGGCTCAGAGAGAGAAGAGCTGGGGGGAGCTGGTGGTCATGGGATGTTTCATCCTGGGGCATTGCCGGCAGCCCCAGCCCCCTCTGCCCTTGGCTGCCAGGTTAGGGCCCATCACAAGCACTGGCAGTTCTGTGCTTTTCACACACGACCCTTTCCCCTCCTCCCCCTCTCCTCCTAAGACAAAGACCTGGTTAGCCCTGTCCCAGGAGAAGTTCCCGCCCAAGGTCACTAATTTTCATGGGCCAGCTATGGAATTTGCCCAACCACTACAGGCCCATATAAAAGGGGTCTCTGACTGTCCCCAGGTGCGGACACTACTTTCCTATTGCCCTAGTGGGCCACCCTCCCCATTCAATAAACCTGGCCTGAACATCTCCTCTCTGGGAGTCATCACTTATACCTTTCAATAAGGGTGCCAATGGGGACAGCTAAACCACCCCTGAGGGAATGGCATTGCCCGCTACAACCAGGGGCTGTCCCTGCACCGGCTGAGTGCTTGGCGGGATTCCACAAGAGTAAATCCAAGGGGCTCCTGATTCTAATCCACCTCAGTTTGGGGGAGAGCAAAATCCTCCACCAGGAAACACAGAAGCCGCCTCTCTATGGGGTTTCCCAGTTTGCGATGTTTCTAAAGACAGACGGATCTTCCCTGCCTGTTGGTCCCTGGGTGCTAGATGTCTGGGGACAGGCTGATGGTGGTGAACGGCTCCAGGACGGTGGGGCCCTGTGGGTCCATTACCACCCTGTATTTTCCTGTGTCCTATGGACACAACAAGGTGGATCTCCCCGAGGCCGGGACCACGATGTGGAAGGAGGTGCCTGCAGGGCCGCTGGTGCAGAGGAAGGAGCAGGCACGAGGTCCCTGATGTAGAGGGGCCCTGGGCTGAAGGCCGAGCCTGCCTGCTGGGCTGGGTCAGTGAGGGAAGTGGCAACACAATAACGAGGACTTGACTGGCCACTGGCCACCGCTTCCCCATATCAGGGGACAGTGGGAGAGTGGAGGAGCACCAGAGGAAGGACTTTGGCTCCCGGGCATGGAGGTGTCACTGGGTGTACTGGATGAACTTGGAGGGGACCAATGTGAGCCAGTGCTGGGGGCAGCACGTGGAAGGGCGAGGGCCCCGGGAAGGTAACTCCCCTGGCAGCCTTGCCCTATCCTGCCTGCCTGCCAGAGGTAAAGCAGAGAAGCTGCCCTCACAAGCCTCAGGCTCCTCATGTGTGCAATGGGCACACTCACTGCGTCTCTGAGGGTCAGTGAAGAGAGTGCAACAGGGGCCCGCGAGAGCCCGTTAGTGGTCACCCCACCTCCCTGCAGGACATGAGGGACCTGCTTTAGGGCCAGCGCTTCCTCACTGATGCCCTCTGTTCCCCAGCATGGGTGGGCCCTGCCTGGGCTGGCCAAGGACTCACAAATGCTGAGATTCTGGTGCATCTGACTGTCCAGCCCCGTAGGAGGTGGGAGCCGGGCCACTCCAGAACAGGGCGGAGGTCTGCAGGGGCTGATCAGAGGAAAGCAGCTTTGCTAGCGGACACTCCGCTGGTTTGGAGACACTTGCAGATCTCCAGCCTCACTCTGCACACAGTGATCACTTACTGCTCCCTGACACGTAAATGCCACTGTCCCTGTGTGGGAGACGGGGCGTGGGCACAGGAGTGGACTTGAGCTTACTCATCCCTGCCAGCTGCTCCTGGAGATGCCACCCAGTCCTGTCAGGGAGAGCCCTGGACAGGAGCTGCGCCCCATGCTGGACACCTGAACCTCCCTGGCCTGCCTTGGGGGTTGAGTCACCATGATCTGCTGTCTGACAAGACCTGGGCCACAGCCAGGCCTGGCGGCCTTGGTTGATTAGAAGTAAAGATAATACTCTGGAAAATGATTTCTTTTCTTTTCTTCCTCTTTTTTTTTTTCTTTCCCAAAGAATCTGCTTACCCTACAAGAGGCTTAAATGGAACCAGCTGGTGTCAGGAAAAGGCCTGGGCTGGGGACAAAGACACCTAAGGGGAGACAATGGGTCCCTGTGGAGCTGTCCTAAGGAAAGGGCTTTTGGGGAGATGGTGGCACCAGACACGAAGTGCTGAAGTGCCAGCAGAGAGGTGTCCCACCTTCAGAGAAGGGTCTCGCCTGACCCTCAGAGTCTGTTTAGCTCCCGACACAGCACCCCAGGGTGCTTCCAGGCCCTCCTACCCCAGGCTACGCTGGGACGAGATTAGCCCTGCCCTGCCCTGGCCTCTATCTGCATCTGGCACATGGAGTCCCTGCCTGACTCAGGAGGCTCTGGGTGTCCCCGGCTGGGGTGGACCATGATTCAAGGACCCAGCGTATCCAGAGGAATGGTCCCGTAGCCGTGTGGAAGGGGGTGCTGCTGGTTCAGGGCCGTAGCAGTGCCTGGGTCTCAGCACAAATGGGAGGCAGCCTCCAGGGGTCTTGGATGTCCTCAAGAGCTCCTGCTCCTCAGAATCCGGCTGTGAGTGCGACCATCTCTGCCTGATGGGTGTGATGGCCTTTGCTGTCCTTGAGGGCTGTGGGTGGCCTCCTTGACATGGGACTATGAGAGTTCCCCTGGTGCCATTGCCTTCTGCACTCCCCTTCTTCTCTGTCTCTTTTCTGGCTCCTCCTCTGTTCCCCCTTAGACTGGCTGTCCCTATGTGTCCCTGGGCTCTGTGACCCCTGCCTGCCCCATCCCTCCCATGGATGAGCTGAGGACACCCCTCCATCCCAGTGCTGACCACAGCTGGGGGCTCAGCTGCCTGTCCCTGGATATTCCTCAACAATGTCCCCAAACCTGCCCATTGTTTTCATGTGCAGCACTCTGTGTGGGCGGGGCATCGGAGGGCCCCAAGACCCCAGCCCCTGGAGTGTTCACGTGGGGTTTCCGAGAAGGCTGCGGGGTGAGGGCAGGGGCACAGCAGGGGAGGGACATGCAGCAGCAGCCCCTTCCGGGCCCTCTGGGTGGTGGGAGCTGAGGCTGGGGGTGCAGCCTGCCCAGACAAGGTGCCCAGAGGGGTCTGACGTGGGTCCTACACAGTCAGTCAGCGCGAGCAGAGGTCAGGAGCTGGAAATGAGGCCTCCAGGAGGCACTTCCACCTGTTTCGTTAGGCGCTATTTTCATCGTCGGAGTGCACTGAGGCCGGGGTCTCTCCACCAGACCCGTCTACTGTGGGTTCACTCCATCTGCTCTGTGCTGTGTGACAGAATTTCTCGGAGGGTTCCCATGAGGCACAGGCCCTGGGGAGGCCTATGGTCCCTCCACCTCTTTTCAGAAATAGACCCTGGCCCCAGGGAACAGGGTTGGTAATGGGTGGAGCCAAGTTGAGGATGACCTGGTCCCAGGGCTGAAGCCCATTTCCTCTCGAGACATTGCCAGAGAAGTGCAGGGAGGGGGCCAGGGCTGTCCAGCATCTGTAGTGGAGGGGACAGGCCTCGGAAGCACATCTGCACCTTCCTGGGACTTGGTTTTCTCTTCTTTTGGGGGCCTGGTGGGTGGGTCCACAGGCTCCACTTATGAAGGTTACGAAGGACCACCATGCCAGCCCCTCCTGAGTGCATCCCAGCCCCCTTCGTTCTTGAGGACCCAGCCCACCAGGGGTCCCCACAGCCTCACACCCAGTCCCCTTTGGACAGGCTCCCCTGAGGATGCTGTGATGCTGCCTAGCTCAGCATGGAGCTTCCAGGGCTTCCTGTGACCCAGCACCACAGGCACAGAGGTGGGGGAGCCATGGCCCGACACTGATGCTGCCTTGTTTCGAGGAACTCTGCCAGGGCTGGTGGTGGCTGTCTGGGCTTCAGGCCTCTCGGTTCCTTTTAGGGTCCATGTCCCAGATGGCTGTCCAGATCGCCATGTCTCCCACTCCCTTCTCAATTGGTCGTGGCTCCCAGCCTGTTCAGTCCTCCCCATCATCATTTTTGATGCTAGAACCTCTTCTCTCAGGCTTCTATTTATTGAAGAATAAGAAAAGCTTGTATAAGTTATTAACCTTTTGCCACTTACCTACTACTATCCATGAGACAGTCTACTCATTTATCCACCCATCCATTCAACCACCCACCCATCTATCCTTCCATCTGCCCATCTACTCATCCATCCATCTATCCCACTATTCAATAATTCAACCACAATTTACTTTTCCAGCCTTCCACAATTATTCACAGAACTACCTACCCATCTACCTTCCTATTCATCCACTTGTCTGTCTTCCTACCTGCCCACTCATCTACCCTGTCCACTGACCCATCCACCTACCCATCCGTCCATGCAGAATCTATTGACTAGACCTGCTTAGTCCTAGGTGCTCCAACATGTTTCTAGGCTGCCCATGCTCAAATGATCCCATGTTCAAGAGCAAAATCAAAGATCAGCATCCATCAGAACCACTCATTCTGCCATGTGCCTTGATGGTCCTAGTTATTCCCATACACCCACAGCAATGGCCCTAAATGCACCTGCGAATTGGGGTTCCCAGTGAGCCAGGGATTCCAAGGATTTTGCTGTTGGAATAAGCCGGGGGTTATGGTGGCCATTGAATTCTAGAATGGAAATGGAATGTGTCATGGAGGGAGGTCGGAGGGGGCTGTTTCCATACATATAAGGTGTTTCTGCTCATGGCTTAGGGTTTCATTCTGAAATATTTATCCATTGAGGAAATACTGAGTCCCTACCTGGACCTGGCACTGGGCTAGAGGTGATAATATAGTCAGAAGGACACAGTCAGAGCCATGTCCATTACATGGCTGGCAAAGGAGGTCCCCACACTGCTGTCTAGGAACAATGCTACACCTGGCAATGTTGTTTGTGCTAGGAGGGACTTCTGGTATGGTGAAGCCTCCCCAATATGGATGCACCTTGGGGAGAATAGGAGGTGAAGGGACCCCATTAAGCCATAGCTCCCTGGTGAGGCAATTCTGGCTATCATGGAGCTGGTGAGAGTCATAGTCCCACATGCTCCTACCCAGGACCTGGGACAGGGCTGGTGGAGCCTCCTGGCAGGTGGGGGGTAGGGAGCAGGCTTTCTGCCGGTCACTATCAGGACTACACACTCTGGACACCCAGGAGCAGTTGGAATCAACTTCCAAAAACTTGGGGACTCACAGTCTGGCTTCATAGATGCCAGTGCTTATCCGAGTGAAGAGACGGAAAGCCATCCATAGTCAACTTGACCTGAATTTTATTCAACCATGTCTCTCACCCACAGTTTTCATAATCATTATTTCCTAATCTAGTTATAGAACGTTGTGCTAATTTCCAGGATGCTTCAGGGCTGTTTGCATCCCTTCCTTCCTGCCAAATCCTAGATAAAGAACAACCATGGAGGCAGGCCAGGGTATGGCTTGGAGTCAGGACTAGGACTTACATTTCCAATCTGTGGCATCCAAACTATGTGACCTTGAGCGTGTGGCTTAACCTCTCTGAGGCTCTCTGATCCTCCTTTGCTCAATTCTATGATGGGAACAATAATGGCACCCACCCCACATGGAGTGTGTAGGTCCATGAGGCCTGGAGGAGGGGCTCCCTCTCCTTCCAGTCTCTCTCCTCCCCCTTCTCTCTCTCCTCTCCCTGGATGGAATGTGCATGTCCAGCTCACCCAGAGCACTGGAAAATTGGAACCAGCCTGGACTCTTATAGTTTTTGTATGAAAGTCAAATTTTGGCTAACATAATTAGGATAATCCTGTAGACGAGTCTTACGAAATCAGCATGGAGTAAGAACAGGTAAAGAGAGTAAGTGGTCCTCTGGGAACCTGTTTCATAGGGTATATAAGACAGTATCTCCACAATTTATTTTCTTATTTACAGAGCAAAGTTCAGCACCAGGAAGCCCTTTGTAGCAGTAGGTCTGGCACATAAGAAGGATGAGGTGTCAGGTGAGAAGGAGGTGGAGGTGGGGGCGTCTATAGGTGGGACTGGGTGAGGGTTCAGCAGGCCTCTGGGTGTACCTGGTGCCTGCAGCCCCAATGCCCAACCCCTTCAAGCCTCTTCCTACTCCTCCTCCTCACCCACACCTCTGCTGGTGCCAACCTGGTGTGGGCTTGGTGTGGTGAGTCCTTGTACCCCTACCGTGCTTGGGCATTGCCCATACTTGGTGGGGAGACGCATGATCTTGGCTCAGAAGTTAAGGCTGATTCTACAGGCACCATGCTGGCAGCTAGTGGCTGATGGCTCTGCACAAGCCATCTCTGGAGGAGATCTGAGCAACCCTATCTTCACTATCCTGTAAATATGGGCCAACCTGTGCCTGGGACTCAGGGCTCCCATTGGAATTAGAGCCCCCTGCGTTTAGGAGCCCCTGTCTGGAGTGGACACCCAGGGAACAGACAGCCTTGAGAGCACAGGTTGCAGAGGCAGCCAGTCCAGACTCTGGAAACTTCTGTGGTCTCCTGGCATTTCTGTCACCCAACTGACCCTTCTATGACAAGCCTATCTGTCTCACCCTACCCTGCTGGCCTGGCCCTGTCCTGGGGGATTTGAGCTCCCCCAGCCTTTGGGGCCGCTGTGGTTTCTGGGGCACCAGCCACTCCTCTTGTGGAACTTGCTAGTTCAACACACCATGATGGGGAGAGGGGGAGGGCCCTCCTGCCAAATTGAGGCTCAGAGAGGGGGTTGTCTATGAAGGAGCGGTCTCACTCAGAGTGTACGAGGTCTCTATGAGGTCTCACTCAGACTGTACGAGGAGGCACAGGGAAGGTTTGGTCTTCCCTTGAGGTGAGACGTCAGACACAGACCAGAGACCCTGGAGCAACGGAGGCCCCCTAGCTGGTTTGCCCTGATGGTGATGACAGCCACTGCACCCTGCATTTATAGGCGGGGATCTGCTTGGGGCCACGTCCAGAGTCGCATGCTGGCCGGCCTCGCCCATCCCTGCTCCTGCCCCATGTTATTTTCAGGGTCCCTGGTGTCAGCTTCCCAGCTGCAGCCCCCAGTGTGGCCAGGAAACTTCCAGATCTCTGGTCTGCATGGTGTGCTTCTGCGTCCCATGTGGGTTTTATTGGGGTCTTCAGGGTCTCAGTCATCACTCCCTCAGTTTTTTCCTTCCAGGAGCCTGCTTCAGCTTTGACATTTGGGGAAGATTAAGAAAATGAATATCGATGAGCACCTGGCCAAAGAGACTGCCACCGTGTCTTCCCCAGACACAGCGGTGCGGTGGTTGCAGAGCTCAGTTGGCCTGTGTGGTGCTGCTTTCTTGTGAGGAGCCAGGTCCACCCCCTAGTCGGACATAGACTTGAGCCTGGAGGGGGCTGGGCATCCTTCATTCTGGAGAGAACAGGACAAGAGCAGGACAGAGGCAAAGATGCTGGGCACAGACACCTGGTCCCGGTACGACCACCCTCGCCTTCTGTTCTTGGTGGTGGGTGGAATTTTCAGATTGCTGCCTGATCCTGCCACCCAGGATCAGCTTCAGTGGGGCAGAAACCTGTCAGCACAGCTCGTATCACTCTGTTGTCTCAGCATCTGGGCAGGGGCTGGCCTACAGCATGAGCTCTGGATCTATATGTAGGATGGCTGGATGGCTGGATGGGAAGGTGGGTGCATGGATGGATGTTTGGATGGGTGGGATTCCTGGTGCACCCCCTGCTCCTATTGCAGGCCAGTTCCTGATGTTGATGCTTCCACATCATTTCCTATTATAACCTTTGGAAGGGATGTCACTATCACTGGTCCTTGGTTTCCCCAGTGGAGGGAGTATGGCTAGGGGTGTGTACAAAGAGTATCACATGCTTGTTCCAAACACACTTTGTATGACAGCAAAGTCATGAGTAACAAGGTTGCTGTTTTAGGTAACATTCCCAGACTTGTACACCTCACTGTGGTCATTCTGGGGTCACTGTGTGTGGGGCTGTTGAGGGCGGGCCTCAGCCACGCCTGACTCATAGGCATGCTCCCTCCCTGTCCCAGTGAGCTTCAGATGGTGCCCATGTTGCTACATCTCTGGAAGCCAAGCTATAGTCTTTGGACTTTATCTTTGGCAGCCTCTGTGCTGGAAATTACTTGATCATATTTGTGGAGAATAAGCTTCTTTCTCTCTACTCCTGAAGCAAAGCATATGCCAGGAAAAGTAACAGAAGCCAGCCCACCCTCCTGAGACAGCCTGCTCCCTCTGGCCAACAGGAGAGCAAAGCTGATCTGGGGGCAGTACTCTTTTCTCAGGCCTCACAGCATACTACCCAACACCTTGTGCTTCTCCATATAGCCCAGACACTTGGAGTATATGCCTTGCCCTAGGGTGCTCAGAAAACTCCTACACAGACATTAAAACCCAGAAGTTCCCAGCTCAGGATGGAAACAAAGTCTTTCCCCCCCTACTGTCTCCAGCACAGGGAGAATGTCATTTACTGAAGGACAGAATACCCCTTTACTAATAAGGAGGCTGAGGCCAAGCCTCGAGCAGTAATGTCCTGGAGCTGGTCTCAGGAGGATCCTTTTTCTGAGCCTATGGTCTCCGTGTCCAAACGTGCCAGTCAGTTTTATGTGTCAGCTTGGGGGGGGCTGCAGTCCCCTGGTAACCAATCAAACTTTCACCTTGATGTTGCTGTACTGTTTAGATGTGGTTATCACCACTGTCAGCTGACTTTAAGTATGGGGGGTTACCCCAGGTAATGCTGAGGGACCTCATCAACCTGGCAAAGGCCTTCAGAGGAAATCCTGGGGCTTCCTGGAGGAAGAAGGAATTCCACCTCAGGACTGAGGCAGCGCTTCCAACCTGCTCTGCAGGTTTCTCTGAGGAATCTCTCAGAGGTCATGGCCCCTGGACCCCCACTGTCTGCCCCGCCAGCTTCTCACTGTGAGGAGTCAGGGGCTGCCAGCGCAGAACTTTGCCCCTGTGGCTCTGCCCCCCACGTACACACACTCAGAGCCCCTCCACCAGGCAGACCTCCAAGACTTTCTTAACTGCACTGCACTCTGCTGTCCCTGAGCCCCAGTGCTCATGATGCTTCCTGCTCCCTGTGTGTCGCTCCCTGGGGTTGGATACTGCCTCACAGGGCCGCCCTGGCGCTGGGTGCTTGGGGTGGGGGCGGGGTGACTCCCAGGACACCTGGTGCTGGACCAGCACACCTGCTGAGGCAGTTAGAACAGGGAAGGCCCCAAAGCTGGGTGGCTTTTTCTCAGGGGTCACATGGCTTGGGGCAGGCCTTGAAGATAGCTCAGGGCCCAAGTTCAAACCTCAGCCCTGCCACATGCTGACCATTCACATCGCTTCTCTTTTCTGTGTCGCACCTATAAACTGCAGGTGAGTTGTCTGGGGGATCGCATGGGTTACTGAAACACAGTGCTTAGAGCTGTGGCTGGCACACGTGCACGTCCCATGAAAAGCAGGGCTGTACTTATCCCTGTGTCAGAAGGACCGTGAGTGGGGCTCAAGCCCCAGATTCCCTCACTCGCTGAATTAGTCAGGGTTCTCCAGAGAAGCAGCACTAGAAGGCTGTGTTTCCACCTAGACAAAGGGATGGATCACAAGGAGCCAGCTCATGTACGGTGGAGGCTGACGACTCCCAAGACCAGGGCTGGAGGCCTAGAGGGCTGGTGATACGGTTCTAGCCTGAGATCCAGCAGATGGGAGGCCTAGGAAGGCCCAGTCCCCCCATGTGAGTCTTAAAGCTTGAACAAGCAGACAAAAGCCACCTCCCAGCTAGATGGCCAGGCAGGAGGAGCCCCTAGGTCCTCCTTTTGGTTCCCTAGGGCTTCAGCGGATGGCGTGAGGCTCTCCATGCTAGGGGCACTCTGCCTGACCAATTCCATGTCACGTGAACCAGAGACACCCTCACAGACACACCCAAATACTGGTTGACCCAATGTCTGGGCACCTGACGGCCCAGTCAAGTTGACAGAAAATTCAGCATCACACTCACAAGTAATTGATCAACAGTTAACTGCACTGTTGTGCGCCTCACTCTCCAGCCTTGCCTCAGTTTCCCTGAGAGAGGGCCCAGCCTGATCTCAGCTAATGGCAGGACCTGATTCCCTGACGGTGCGGGGCACAGACCAAGCTCTGAGTGGTCACAATTCTCTGCAGGGGCCTCCACTCACTTCTCCTTTTTGTGCCTTCTAGAACCGTCCAGCCCCCTCTGTGCAAGTTGTGACTGAGGAGTGTATGTGTGGGTGTGTGAGGGGGAATGTGTGCCTCTGTGTGTGTGTTTGAATGCACATGAGTATGAGAGGCTGGAACAACTTGCTTGGAGCCATAAGCCTACCTTGATTTATAGTTGGTTATTTTGACCCAAACTTGAACTCCATATTTTCCAGTTCACTAGCCTTGGTTTGAAAAAAAAAAAAAAAAAGAAGAAAACAAGTAGTTTCCTGACTTTGAGCAAAAACAAGCCAACAAATAAACTTGAAAGAACTAAGAAAAGGCTCAGGGCAGTCTTGGCCACGCACAGTCCCTGGCAAGTCAGAAACAAATGGTCCACATGTGTCTTGAATTACACTTGGGCTTTAAATAGACAATTGGGAATAAATCCTGGGGTGAGGTGAAGTGTCTGCCTCTGGGGCTGCCTTTTCCGAGGCAGTGAGCATCTCTCTGCTATAGTTCTTGGGTCAGGGGGCTGTGGGGACAGGAAGCAATTGGAGGCCACGAAGCTGCCCATTTCTCACTCCCCAGCTTCTGCTGACAGATCCATCCTGTCCTGCCGCTCAGCAACGCTGAGCAGTAGTGACACTGTGTCACTGTCTCTCCTGCCATGGTGAGTCTAAATATGGCCAAGCCATGAGACCAGGCTGTCCAGGTGTCTCCCCACTGGATGTCCTGCAGCTCCCTGGCAGAGTCCTTGGGCAGCCTATTCCCTCCTACATGAACTCTCTCCCCTGCCTTTGCCCCTTGTCTTAGTTGAGTGGCTCTAGAAAGCAGAGCCTGAGGCAAGTATTTTGTGCTAATAGCTATTTGGGGGGGGTGAAACTTCAGGGTATCAAGAGGTAGGAAAAGGGAAGGGAGTCAGGGAAAGAGGGGAGGTGATACAAGATGATACATTTCTGTGCTAGCCATTGTGGTCGTGGGCTCCCAGGGCTATGTGGAAGGAGGATAAGGCTTTTCAGTCCTTTGGAAGCAGGAAGGGAAAATTCCTTTCATTTCTCTTCCCCTATGTTCAAAGATCTGTACTTGGGGAGTGACCTTCGGGTTGTATCATTGTCCCCTTTGGCACACGCTTGGGGAACACAGTCTATACACTGTGGCCAACCCCGTAGACAGAATCTGGAACTGATGGAAAGATCCAGAGGTTTCACAGCATGAGATGGGGCAACCCCAGGCCACATGGCCATAGTTGGCAGGAGAGCACTGTTAGGAAAGGGAGGCTGCAGAGTAGCCAGGGGTCCAGGAAATGTAGGTATCCACACAGGCTAGTTATCAGAGCCTCCCTGGCCAAGGTGCACTGGAACTTACCTTGCGGCTAATCAGTTCTTCTGGAACCAGGCTCTGCGGACTACAGCAACAGAGCAGGAACATCCAGGCAGCCATGCCCTGCTCCTCCCTGGAGCGGAGGGAGCACTGACCAGGCAGGAGAAGGTTCTGGCTTTTCTCAGCATTGTGTTCCTGCTCTTGGCATGTGGACAGGAGCTGTTGGTTAAGCAAGTGATGAGTGGGATCAGGTGATCTCCCCAAGCTCGAGTTCAGGTCACGTAGTCCCTTCTGGGAACTTTGCACTCCTCCTCGCTGATTTGGGATGAGACCAAGTTCCTCAGCCTAGCACTGAAAGCTCCTGCACTACCCTTTTACGGATGCACACGCGTGCACACACGCAATGCATACACACACACACGTGCACCTACACATGGTGGAGGGGGGTGCCTCTCTGGGTGGGCTGTGCAGGACCACGCAGCATAGGCCTGGCCATTTCATTTCCAGGCTATGAAGACATCACATTGCCTCTTGGAGCTCATCTCCCTTTTCTAGAATAACAACAGCTGGGAAGACAAATCTCTTCCTGTCCCTCCAGCCCCTCTCACATGCCTCTGTCCAACAGAGGGCGACTTGGAGAAGTCATGATGGCTGGAACAACCTCAGTCAGTGGCCGTTGGAGACACTCAGGTTGTCTGAATGCATCGTGCAGAAGGAAACCGATATATTTAACCCAAAGCAGTGGTTGCTGTTGGTGAGCTGTGTCCTCAGGAGGCAGGTGTTGGGGTTTTGGAGGAATAGCCTTTTGAGATGCCTGTAAGAAGTGTCCCAGGGGCATGCCTGGGAAGGGGACCCTGTGGGGACCCGACAATGAGTACAGTGATGGGACTGTCCCTCCTCCCCAGTCGTTTGCTCCTGAGTATTTCTCACAAGAGAAGCCCGAGGGGCTGCTCCAATGTGCATTGAGAGGCCAGTCCAGGTGACACAGAAGCAGGTGACACCGGGTGGCTAGCATCGACCACCTTTCAAGAAAAACTTGTCACCCAGGAGAGAGAAGAGCAGCCAACTGATGGCTTCCCACTGTGCCCTGGGGCAAATAGTGTCCCCCAAATTAAAATCTACCCAGAACATCCAAAGTTGACATTATTTGGAAGCAGGGTCTTTGCAGAGATGAGGTTGCACCGAGTGAAGGCGAGCTCTTAATCCAATGACGAGTGTCCATACAGAAAAGAAGGCCCTGGGACAACAAGGCAGAGGCCAGACAGGTGGCCACAGGCTGAGGCTCAGTATTGCTGCTGTAACCAGAAGTCGGACGAGGCAAGATGGACTCTCCCCCAGAGGCACCTACAGTCTGAACTTGTAACCCAGAACTATGAGAGAGTAAAGTGTAATCATGGTGCTCTGTTATGTATGTCTTCTCTTGTTTGGGGATCAGCCCAAATAAGGCTCCATACCTGGGAGTGGCCCCGCCCTGGCCATGATGATCACATGTGTTTATCTTCCCTTCCTCTATGCTAACCAGGGCTACCAAGGTGGCCCTGGAGCTAAGGGGCCAGGTACCACCCAGGCTGTGGTTCCTGGGTGGGCCTGTCTGAGTGGGCAGTGGGTGGTGGGGCCTTCAGGGAATCCAGGAGTGGGCCAGGCCCTTCAGTCTCACTTCTGCCATGCTTGGTTGCCTCCACTGGACCAGGCTGCAGAGTCATGCTCAGAGTAGGGGAGAAGGAAAGGAAGGACATTCCAGAGGCATGTCCCCAAGTTCGGAGAAGTGTCCTGCTGCGGGATTTTCACCCTGATCTCCGAGCTTTGACACCTAAGGTGGATGTAGCAGTAGCTGTTGCCAATACTGAAACCTATTGGAGAGGACTTGTGAGCAAGAAATAAGCACTAGTTTTGTCAATGTCTTTGTCAAGGGTCCACTGTGTCCAGGGGAGTAGCTTCACCATGGGGCCACTGCTCTGAATCCAGGAAACATAGGTGCACCTGGTCCAGCCCCAGGGGTCACCCCAGGGGTCTCAGAAGTCACAGCATTCTCTATGGAATGCTGAAACTTGATCTTGAAGATGAAGTCTGCTGCATGAAGGGGAGGAGGAAGGGTGTTATAGGAAGAGAACAACATGAATGATGGCCTGGAGGACTTCCTAATCTACCCCAGGGGCGCCACTAGCATCACCCGGGCCGGGGGGTTTGTTGGGGTGGTGGTGGTCCAACTTGACTGGGCTACAGGATGCTCAGACATTTGGTTAAACCTTATTTCTGGGTGTGCCTGGGGATGTTTCTGGGTGAGATCAGCATTGGAATCTGGGACTCAATAAAGCAGAGGGTCCTCCCCAGTGTTGGGGGGCCTCATGCAGCCCCCCACAGACCGGAGAGATGAAGGGCAGAGGAGGGAGGGATTTGCTTTCTCCACCTGTCTCCTCGCTGGGACCCTGGGCTTCTCCTGCTGTCAGACTAGGACTTACTGGGTCTCCAGATTGCAGACAGCGCATCATGGGTAATCGCAGGAGCTGATTCCTTCTAATCAATCAATCTCCCGATCTCTCCCTCTCCCTCCCTTATCTATATGTCTATCTATCACTATTAACTCCTATTGGTTGTGCTTCTCTGGAGAGTGTTGGATCATAATAATGTTGAATATAGACATAATAAAATGCAGACCCCTGGCCCACCCCAGGTCCCTAGGTAGGCACTACTGGTGCTGGGGCCCTGGGTATCTGTACTTTAGCTAAAATGCATGTTCTTGGCAAACTTAGCACCATAATAAAATGCAGACCCCTGGCCCACCCCAGGTCCCTAGGTTGGTGCTGGGGCCCTGGGTATCTGTACTTTAGCTAAAGTGCATGTTCTCAGCAAACTTAGCACCAGGAACTCCAAATGCCACAGGTGGCAGCCAGCCCCTGAACCTGACTGGCTTTTCAGGTGTCTAACTTTATATTCCTGTGTAGCCTGGGTGGGGTCAGCCGGCTCCCAGGGAGCTCAGCTATGCCTGAGACCCAGGCTATGAAGAGCCATGTGTGTGCGGATGGAGCACTTTCCCTATGTGTTACATGCAAAGTCCACAAGGCGGGGGGAGGAGGCTCCTGTGCCCCCAGAGCAGAGCAACCTACCTGGTTTCTTATAACCCAAGGCCCCTGGAGGGACGTGGGGGAAGTGGGAGTGTCACTTCAGAATCCTTATCCTTGTTGGCAGTGGCAACTCTAGGGGGATGTGAGCTCAGGGCCAACTCCTGCTGCTCAGGGCCAAGGTTCCAAGGGCTCCAAGCCCTGGCTTCTGAAAGACTCTCCTCAACTTGATGGCCCTGTCCAGCCACCCCAGACTGCCTCAGACTCCAGCTAGAGTCCTGCCAGTTGCCCTCTGGGCACCTTCCTGGCCTTGGTCAGGTAGATGACATGTGGATGTAGCCAGTGGAGTGGACAGAGAGTCTGACTGGACACTGGCCACAGCCCAGGGGACCCGGCCACGTCCTTCCTGTTCCTGTGACCTGGGCTCACCATCCCAGAATGAGCAGGACCAGGGCTCAGGCTGGACCTTCTCGGGATGCTCCATGGTGACTTCTGACCCAGCCAGGGGAGTTCAGGGGCCCCTAGGAGACAGAGGGACCTCAAGCTGCCAGGTTCCTGCTCCAAGGAAGAATCCCGCTG
>CAUYON010078335.1:0-19401 GCA_963573935.1 Arctocebus calabarensis
GGCTGCAACCAAAAAATGGCTGGGCGTTGTGGCAGGCGCCTATAGTCCCAGCTACCTGGGAGGCAGAGGCAGGAGACTCGCTTGAGCCAGGAATTGGAGGTTGCTGTGAGCTGTGATGCCATGGCACTCTATCCAGGGTGACAGCTTGAGGCTCTGTCTCAAAAAAAAAAAAAAACTACAGTAGTTCAGCCTTTACTTCCTTTTTTTAACCCCCCTGAGATAGAGTCACCCTGGGTAGAGTGCCATAGCTCACAGCAACCTCGAATTCTTGGGCTCCAGGGATGCTCTTGCTTCAGCCTCCCGAATAGCTGGTATTACAGGCCCCCACCGGAACACCCAATTAATTTTTCTATTTTTAGTAGAGACAGGATCTCGCTCTTGCTCAGGCTGGTCTGGAACTGAAGTAATCCTCATGCCTCAGCCTCCCAGAGTGCTAGGATTACAGGAGTGAGCCACCTCGCCTAGCTCATCTTTTACTTTCTTGAGAAACACAGAGAATAATAATACCAGATCTTCCCCGTAAATCCTCATTACATGAATGCAAAGGTTCTCACCTTGATACAACCTAGAAAATCCATGAACACTCTTCCTCTTCTGCCTCCCTTTTCTTTCTAGTGGGGTCTACACTGTGCCTCCCATCCAGTGCAATAAGTTTTGACTAAGCCTCCAGGCTGTGGCCTACTCCCTCCTGCTCTGCCTATTCTGTCAAAGATGGTATTGGGCAGGGCCAGGCATGGTGGCTCACGCCTAGCACTCTGGGAGACCGAGGCAGGCAGATCGCCTGATCTCATGAGTTCAAGACCAGCCTCAGCCAGAGAGAGAGCTCATCTCTAAAACTAGCCAGGTGTTGTGGTGGGCACCTGTAGTCCCAGCTACTTGGGAGATTGAGGCGAGAGAATCGCTTAAGCCCAAGAGTTTGAGGTTGCCGTGAGCTGTGATGCTATGGCACCCTACCAAGCGTGACAAAGTGAGACTCTGTCTCAAAAAAAAAAAAAAAAAGATGGTATTGGGCAGAGATGGAAAACATACTTTATATGTCAAAGCCTGAGTAATAAGAACTTTCAGTTTCTTGGCCGTCTCCTTGTAACTCCACACTCAGCTTGTTGAGGCCTGAAAGGCTGAGATGAAGCAAGCATTCATGTGCCTGTTTTATTTCTAGACTCTAGTGTTCCTAGGCTGTGAAGTCCTGTGGTGATTCATGCCTCAGGTATAGGTGGCTGGATACTAGGAAAGTTCCTTATTTGCTGGTTATGAAAATGGATAAATTGATTGAAATCTTTTGTGCCCCTGTTGTAAAGATTTCTCATGCTTGCCCCAAGGCAATAGTTTCCATGAGGAAGGACAAATGGGTCTGTGATGTTCTTTACCTTTAGCAGATTCCTTGAACTTATTATGTCTTATTCACTTTTTTTTTTTTTTTGAGATAGACTCTCACTCTGTCGCCCTGGGTAGAGTGCCCTGGCATCATCATAGCTCACTGCAACCTCAAACTCTTGGGATCAAGCGATCGTCTTGCCTCAGCCTCCCTAGTAGCTGGGATTGCAGGCATCTTCCAAGACACCTGGCTAATTTTCCTATTTTCAATACAGACAGGGTCTTGCTCTTGCTAAGACTGGTCTCAAACTCCTGGGCTCAAGGGATCCACCCTCTTCAGCCTCCCAGAGTGCTAGGATTACAGGTGTGAGCCACCATGCCAGGCCCCACTCTCTTTAAGTCATCACTTCTCTGCTGAAGTTGCTAGTCCTCTGCTCTGTAGCAAATCACCAGCGCTTTCAGATCATTCTTTGTAAGATTCTCTGTTTACAGAGAAAAAAAGACAGTGTAAGTGTCCTCTTTTCTGTCACCCTAGTCCAAGCCTGCCTTACTTCACCATCAGTCTTGTGTTGGGCATAGGAACTAGAAAAAACATAACTTTCCTTGCTTTCTAGGGCTCCACAGTTTTGTGTTTTTCTTGTGTTTATGTCCTTAGAGTACTATAGTCTCCAATATGACTTCTATTTATATTTTACTTCATATATTTTCTTTTGTTTATCCAAAAACAACTTTTTGTGTAACTTTTTTCTCTACCACAAAAAGACATGTTGCCAGGCAGCGCCTATGGCTCAGTGGGTAGGGCGCCAGCCCCATATACCGAGGGTGGTGGGTTCAAACCTGGCCCTGGCCCAACTACAACAAGAAAATAGCCGGGCATTGTGGCAGGTGCCTGTGGTCCCAGCTACTCAGGAGGCTGAGGCAAGAGAATCGCTTAAGCCCAGGAGTTGGAGGTTGCTGTGAGCTGTGATGTTACAGCACTCTACTGAGGGCAACAAAGTGAGGCTCTATCTCTTAAAAAAAAAAAAAGAAAAGAAAAGAAAAGAAAGACATGTGGCCTTTCTTTTCTTAGCCCCATCCATACTTCTAGGATTCCACTTACGCCATGCTGCCTTCTCTGAGGGAGAGGTGTTTCTTTCCACACAACTCCTCACTCCTTTTCTTCCTCTCCAACTGCTCTCTCTCTTTTTTTTTAATTAATTAATTTTTTTAAATTGAGACAGAGTCTCACTTTTTCAGTAACCTCAAACTCTTGGGCTCTAGAGATTCTCTTGCCTCAGCCTCTCTAGTAGCTGGGATTACAGGCACCTTCCACAACAACCCACCAGCAGGCCTGGGCTGGTTCAAACCCACCAACCCCAGTGTATGTGGGGCTGGTGCCCTAACCACTGAGGTACAGGTGCCCAGCCCAACTATTCTCGTCTTCCACATGATTTAAGAATTTCTTTTATAGGTTGATTTTTTTTTTCCCCTATGCTCTTAGTGACTCTGTCTTTAATGAAAAGTGGTGAAAGCAATGACCTGGAGAAACACAGTGATCAAGACCAAGCAGCATTTATCGAGCACTTGCTGAGTCCCAGTACTTGGCTAAATGTCTCACAACCTGTAATAAAGAACACTGTGCTTGTTATGTGCTCCTTTCTATGTGAAAAAGTCCATAATCTATAAATGCTTTTGGCTAGCAGTGACGAACAGCAGCAGCTTTTATTTTTTTCCAAAGCAAAAGCACCAGAAGTTTGGAAAGGAATTGCAAGTTGTGTTGTAATGCAACTGATCTCTTTCTTCCTGAGAAAGTTGGTTTCTCGCCAGAGTGTTCAATTCAGGCCCACGCAATCTGGGTGTATTTATAGAGGGCACAATGAGGAAGAGAACATGATAAACCTTCCTCCCCATACAGAAGACAGTGGCAAACAATCACCAGGTGAATGGTACACAGCACAAAATGTTGGGGGAGCCAAATGTCATCTGGGTATGTGACACCTAGACATCTGCTAGGTCGAAAGGACCCTCTGCCCCTCAAAGCCAAGGAATCAGGTCTGGGAACTCAGAAATATCATTCTTGATGATGGCCAACCCTCAGATTTTTGGGTACCCTCTTTGGGTAGGGGACATCTAGGGAGACGAGACCCACTGTAAAGCTGCCTAATTAATCCTTAATAACATAATTATACACTTTAATCCCCATAAAAAGAAAATAAGAATCTGTACACTTAAGTGTTTTAAAGATTTTGAGGTCTAGAAATGTAAATGTTTTATTTACATTACTACATTTATTCCTCACCACTTTCTTGTGAACTAGTTATCATTAATATTAGTTTTTACAGATAAGGAAACTGACACTTAGATTGTAAGTAACTAAATGGTTAAACTTGGAGTGGAACCTTACGCAATTACTCTAAATTCTGTGACTTTTTTTGCTCTGTTGAGAGAATAAGAACCATTAGGACACTCTCATCTTCTAGAAGGTCACTCGAATTAGGTCTACTTATAGCAATTACTCCCAAGGAAAGAGTATAACAATTCACAAAGCTGGACATATAAAGATATTTCAGTGGCATTATTTGTGAATAACAAAAACTTAAAAGCAATCCAGGCTCGGCGCCTGTAGTTCAAGCGGCTAGGGCATCAGCCACATACACTGGAGCTGACCAGGTTCAAATCCAGCTCAGGCCTGCCAAACAACAATGACTAAGTACAACCAAAAAATAGCTGGGTGTTGTGGCAGGCGCCTGTAGTACCAGCTACTTGGGAGACCGCGGTAAGAGAAGCGCTTAAGCCTAAAAGTTCTAGGTTGCTATGAGCTGTGACGCCACGGCACTCTACCCAGGGTGGCATAATGAGACTCTGTCTCTAAAATAAAATAAAATAAAAGCAATCCAAATATCTATCAATAGGAAATGTATTATGTGAACTATACTGTTGCCATACAATAGAGTAATCTGCAGACATTTAAAATATTTTTAAAAACACTGTTGTGCATAGAAAGATAATTATCATATATTGCCTAGTAAAAAAGCAGACTATGAGACTGTATTAAAATATCCAATTTTTTAAAAATTATTGCGTAGCAAAATTAATGTGTATATGTGTATGTATGGAGAATCAAGTCTATAAGAATATACATCGAAACGCTAGCAGTATTATGATAATTTCATTTCCTTTTTTATACCTCTCTGTACTCTGCCCAAATTCTTTTAAAATTATTTTTAAGTCAGAAAAAGCAATACATCTATTTTCATTTAAAACAAACAAAAGTTTTAAAATAGATAAGGACAGATACAGGATTGAAAGCACTCTGGAGCAAGCCAAAGCTCTCCTACCTCCCCATCAACTGAGCCGTCCTCTTCTCTATTGACTGTTTCAGCAGGAGTATCATCTGGCCTGGTATCATCTTGACCGGTGCATTCTAACCCAGTGTTTCCGCCTTCTCCCCCAGTCATCACCTTAATTCTGAGGACGGCCCCAAGAACCTTTACGTGAAAGGGTCCCAGGGGCAAACTTTTGATCCAAACCACCCAAGACTCCTTGCTGACAGACACACTGGGAGAGGTGTGCACAGTGAAAGGTGGCCTCCCAAGCATCTGAACTTTCCAGAATAACCCAAGATGGAGTCTATCATTCACAAATTGGCACAGACATTTTGGAATCTATTTTTACTTTTTTGTCCTACCCCTTAGAGAAATGAATTCCTGAAGTTTAGTGTTTGATATGCAAAGTAGGGCCTCCCTTCATTAATCCAAAATCATCTCTTTCAAGTTCAAGGGGGTACCCCTCCTCTCCAGTGTTCTAGGACATAAGTTTGTGGTTACTCTACCTATCACATTGCATGCCCTTCTTTAATTTTCCCCTTCAGCCTTCGTCTTTTCAGAGTCAAGAAGCCCGTGATTTTAGTTTCTCCTTATATGGACATCCGTCATTGTTTGGTTTCTCCTTCTCAGGACGTTTTCCTGTCCCATTCTGTCTTTTTTAATGTGCCACCAGCAGAACATAACCCCCAATATTCTGGGAATAAGGAACAGGAGCCCGTATCCAGTAGCTCCAAAATCAGTCGTGCAGCTTGAAAAGCCACTTCTCTCCTAGTGAGTGCAGACGTTGGAAATTCAGCTTTCAATGGCAGAAGGGGAGTCATTAAAGAGCTGTGAATACTGATCTGTTTTTTACGGATGTGTATGTGGTCTCCACTCTCTATTGGCTACTATACTGAGATCCAGATGAACCCCAAACTAAGTTTGATTTGGAAGGAAAACCCCTCAAAACAGTGAAACAAATGCTGATTCCAAATGTAACACACAGGCTCTCTGGAATAAGACAGACCTAATCTCTCACAGACCAAAGATAAAGCCATCTGACAGCTTTGCAACGTCAGAGACTTTCAGTCATTCCTTTACACATGTGTAAAACCTTCAGACGTTCTTGAGAAAATAACCTTTATTTCAAAAAATAGCTTTGAAGTTTGAAAATCAAAGCAGACCAGCTGTTTCTCAGCACAGAAAGAACCTATCCTAAACTGCTAGAAAGCTAATAAGGATTTCAAAGGGCAGTGATCACTTACTATAATGCCCACAGTCCAGCTAACACGGGGGTGGGGGTGGGGACAAGTTGTTTACTGCAGCTAAGATGAGAACTAGGGAGTGTGCCAAGCCTCACTCTCTTGCTTTCCCATCTTCCCCTGTCTCTCCATATCCAGTTTTCTCCTTTCTTCTTTCACCATCTCCTGGCCTCGTTCTTTCTATTCCTTACCTTTTGTTTTCTTTTCCCAATCTCTTTGTTTCTAACCTCCTCCTCCCTCACATATTTTTTAAACCACTTCATTTCCCAAACTTGGTACAGTATACACCTGGAGTTTTTTTTGTTTTTTTTGCAGTTTTTGACTGGGGCCAGGTTTGAACCTGCCACCTCTGGTATATGCAGCTGGTGCCCTACTCCTCTGAGCCACAGGCACCACCTCTGGAGTATTTCTTTTATCATTTATTATATCTATTGAATAGCGTTTTCCTTTCCTTGTACATTTTTTTTTAAGCAAAAGAGGTGAATGTTTTCTGATTCTTCAAAAAACAAACAAACAAACAGGAACTAAATTAAATCAAGCAGCTTCTTACTTGTGTGTGGCCCCAGTTGATTTTTTTCCCCTGTGGGTTAGTGGCCCTTGGTAGAAAAAAGGTCCTCACCCTTGCACTAAGGGGTCTCGCCAATTTAATTCTTCTTCAGAAAAGGAGATGAATAACAGTATGGACAATTAGTTACTGTGGGTGGGAGAAGGAATTTGTCTGGAGGCAATTTTCTTTGGAAAGAGATAGGATGGCACAAGAGGTTGAAATAGTTCTACTTGTGAAAAATAGAGGGTATGAAATAACTCGGTGGAAAGTTCAGCTGAGAACGGGAACATCTGGGGCTTATTCATGGTTTTTCAGAAGTTTTTGAAGCTTTTTTATTAGCTGGGTTGACCTCAGATTGAGGAGGAGATTTTTCAAATGTTAAACAGTTTTTTTCTTTTGCATTCCTAAAGTCATATTGTGTTCAGCTTGTTAATATCTGCACAGGGGGCCTTCAGCAGAGGCTGCCAGAGCTGTGAGCTTTTGGGACATAGTTCCCTATAGCTGGTATTTCCCTTTCTTGTTGAGGATTTGCATGTGTCCCTTTCATCCATGCATACAGCAGATTCCTCCACAAATAATTGCATTTGACATCACAGTTGTTAGAGAAAATGCAGGGGTGGGGGAAAATCCCCATTTCTCTTACACGGGGACAGCTGCAGGGAGGAAGAAGTTGAGACAGGGAAAGACATAAACATACCTGGAACACAGCAGCAGGTAATTCTGCCTGTGTTAGTCATCATAATAACTCACATGGTAGAATATCAATGGCATAGATTCTAAGATGTCTGGGACTTAAAAAGAATTTAAAAAAAAAAAAAAAACACACACACACACCACAAATTGACACCTAGCATCCCACTGATTTCACTTATCTGACGGGAAATATTGGCAAACATGTTTCATTGATGGTATCAGTTGAGCATGTTCCAAGGTGCTTTCCCCCAATCTTTTGAGAAAAAGATTTTAGGCAACCGATTTGATTTGATTTTTTTTTTTTGAGACAGACTCTCACTCTTCTCACTCTGTCACCCTGGGTAGAGTGCCTTGGCATCACAGCTCACAGCAACCTCCAACTAATCCTATTTGATGACTTTGGTGGCAGATGCAAGGGCCCCCTGCAGAGGGAAACTCCAAATCTAGCTTGTGAGAGACTGGCCACATGAGGTGGAGGGGATTGCCCCAGGGGGAAAGTTCCAACTACTGAGACCCTCAGACAGGCAGACTCTCTGAAAAGGAGCATTTGTCCACAGCATGACAGTGTTGAAAAGGAAAAACTAATCTACTCACCAACACTATGACCAAGAATAACTTTCTATTTAGAAATTAACCAGTATTGGCAGCACCCATAGCTCAGTGGGTAGGGTGACCACGTACACCCAGGCTGGTGGGTTTGAACCTGGCCGAACCTGGCCCAGGCCTGCTAGACAACAATGACAACTGCAACCACAAAAAAAATAGTCGGGCGTTGTGGCAGGTGCCTTGTAGTCCCAGCTACTTGGGAGGCAGAGGCAAGAGAATCACTTAAGCCCAAGAGTTTGAGGTTGCTGTGAGCTGTGCTGCCATGGCACTCTACCAAGGGCACCATAGAGAGACTATGTTTCAAAAAAAAAAAAAAGAAAGAAAGAAACCAGTATTGCCTGAACAGAAGCCCTCATTCTTAATGGTCTGCAAAATGTTCTGTGGCTAAAACTCTTGGAGGTAAGTCAGTGATCTGAGGTTGTTTTTTTTTTTTTTTCCTATTAACTGCCAGGCCTACAAAGGTTTTGTGCAAGCAGAAAAATTTAAACAAATTTCCCCAAATTTGCCATTTAAAAAATTTTGCAGTTATTCCGACACAGATATTCTGTGTTCTGTATCAGGTTTGTGGTCTATGCCAGGCTCCTTAATTAACAGCTAGAAGACAGACAGACTGTTCAAGAAATCAACACATGGTACTTGAGCTCTTCTTCTAATTGTTTATTGTTTATTCAGCCACTGAGTGCCAGGTACTTGGCTAGGCCCTGGGAGAGGCACAGAGATGAGTCAGACATAGTCCCACCCTCAAAAAGCCTTTGGCCTCACAGGGGAGACAGACATAGACTCAAATAATTACAAAAGAGGGCAGAATGCGATTGAGAGTTTAAGACAAGTCCAAACAAAGTATAGGAGCACAGATAAAACAATTAGATTCACCTGCAGAAATTGAGAGACAAATTTATGGGGGAAATTGCGTAGGAGATGGTTCCTGGAGGATAAATAGAAGTTCAACAGTGGCGATCACTCAAGGCTAAGAGAACAGCATGGACAAAGCACAGAGGTGTGAAACTGTAGGGTGTATTTGGGGAATGTTGATTAGCAAAGGTGTGTGGAAAGAATTGTGGGAGAATTGAGATTAGGATAGTCAAATGGAAGTATACCGTGAGTAGTTATATATTGGAGTTAGGAGCCTGAGGGAAAAGTCTAGACAACAGAATCTTTATTTAAAAGTCCAAACAATATTATTGCCTCTGAGGTCACTTGAGGGATAGTATTAGAACCCAGCATCTGCTCTTCAGGGGTCCACGACTAAATTAGAGGCAAGGCATCATATACATTTACATTGGGAAAAATGACCTATGTATTGTATGATGCAATGTACATGGGCACCAGCCAAGGGTGCATACAGGAAAGCACAAGATATATTATTTGTAAACTTGGAGGCCAACTGGGACCCTTGGTATTCCCCCCCAGTCCAAATGTCACACCCTTCCTAGACAAATACTGCCACAAACCATGAACAGACCTCATTCATCAACACTAGTGGTTGGGAATGAAGGGGGCAGAGGAGAAAAGGTTGGCAGGCGAGGGAACAAGTGATTCATTTTTAGAGTAGAGAATGAGAAAATTAACTGATCATAAATTCCAGGTAATCATTTTTTCTCCTGTTTTATCATGAATAAAGGACCTGTTCACATTTTGAAAGTAACACCTCATAGTACAAAATGGAATAAGCAGGCAAGCCAAATTCCTTTTTTGCTTTTGTAAGGTGTGAGAATGGGAAGTTTTTCTGACCCACACACAGATTCTCTAGGGGACAAAAACCCTTCTCATCATGCATGAGCATATAAGTACTTGACACTTCATGCTGCATTGAAAATAGATTCAATTCAAATATTTAGTAATGACTCATTTTGAGTGTCCAGTACTTACATATCCATATTATTTTCGCTCTAAGAATTTAATAGATTTTAAAGATAATTTGGGGGCCCAGCGCCTGTGGCTCAAGCAGCTAAGGTGCCAGCCACGTACACCTGAGCTGGCGGGTTCGAATCCAGCCCGGGCCTGCCAAACAACAATGATGGCTGCAACCAAAAAATGGCCGGGTGTTGTGGTGGACGCCTGTAGTCCCAGGTACTTGGGAGGCGGAGGCAGGAATTGGAGGTTGCTGTGAGCTTTGATGCCACGGCACTTTATCCAGGGTGACAGCTTGAGGCTCTGTCTCAAAAAAAAATAAAAAATAAATTAAAAGATAATTTGGGGACAGAAATATGTTGTCTCCAATAGAGTTGCCTCCTGGACAATATTATGCAAGTTTACTACAAATGAACTTACTAGTCCTCCCTTGGAATGTGGTTGGCTAAGGTATCTACCACTGCCTTTTAAAGCATTATTCTTCCCAGTTCATTTCCATCACCTTGTACTAGAAGGACCAGTACAGCTGCCTGGTATTGGAAAGGAAATGAATGTCCGTGTGAGAACAAAACAAGGACAATTGACTCATTTCAAATCAGTGTGAGACTGGAGAACAATTGCTCTTCCCACTAGGTTAAGGAGAGGAAAAAAGCAGCAGCAATGGAAGAAGTGTTAAACTGTGGCTTACGTTCATATCTACTCCAACTATCATCCTTCTAAGTCACCCCCCAAAATGCCAAGTTCTTACTTAGAAGTTCTTAAGAGAGCCTCCCTTCTAAATAGTGAGGAGAGATCAGCTGCGGAAGCTATGCAAGTCACCCTCCCCCACCTCAAAGCTGGATCAATACAACAGCAAAGGGTCAAGGCTCCAGAGGATTCCATTTGGAATAAGATGCCATGCCAACATTGCAATGACTTTGGGGCATTAACCATCCTGTGGCACTTCTTAAAGGAGTGTTTGCCCTGACCTCCTTGGCCAAAGTTCACATCTGGTAATTGCATCTGTTGACATTGGCTTCCCTTGTCCTTTCAGCTGCATACAATATTGCCTCTCTCGCATCCTGTCTTAGACTGTTCTATGGTGTTGCTATGTGCTATTAAACAGCAATCACATTTCACCCAGGGGGGAACGCATGTGGAAACCCTTTGGGAGAAGTGTGCTGTAGAAATGTTGGATCAACGGTTTTTTTCTTTCGTGAGTCAAGAAGTGTAAGTGTAAGAAACAGATCCAAACACTGTTCAGAATTCTCGTTAATGTGTACAGCAGAGTAAGCCATGACCATATGCAAGGCCAGGTATGCCAAGGGTCAGCAAGGCCCATTAGAGATAGGGAGATGAAAACAATGTTTTTTTTAAGTAAATTTAGAGGGTGGCCTGTAAGTTCAGAATAACATATAAGGAATTTTGGAGCTCTCTGGAAACTTTAAAATGGGAGTGCCTATGCTCTTTCAACACTTTGTTAGGACAAGTAGATACCTTCTATTTGTACAGATCCTTGTACTTTACAAAGCATTTTTTTATATACACAATGCGCGTTGAATTCACATAACCCTGCAAGATAAATACAGCGGTTATCCTAATTTCCCAGCAGAGGAAATTAGAGATCAGAGAGGTTCAAGGATCTGCCTAAGATCTCACTTCTAGCAAGAGAAGGAAGCAGAAGAGGTATGAATCCAGGTCTTCTGACTCCAAATTCTTTACTCTTTTCCTCGCACTCTAACTTGCTGAGTATGTTAGTTATACTTTGGTGAATGGAGCAAGGTCAGACCTTCTTAGGTGTGTATATTTTCAATATTGAGTGACTAGAATTCTTGAAAATTTTGGAAACCAGTTGTTTTGTGAAGGTGGAGCTGAAAATTTCTGAATGTTGACTATTTTGAAAAATGGAAACTTTCCTAAAATTGACTTTGCTACCTTGCCATATGATTGAATTGTACTATAGATGGAAGTGCTTTAAGTTGTTACTCTTTTAAACTACTTCTGGCTCTGGTTCTGTTCCAGAGATCTCCAGGCCTCACAGCAGAACTCAAGGAAGTGTTCTCAAGCTGGCCCATTTTCTTTTGTTTTTTTGTGTTTTTGAGACAGAGCCTCACCCTGTCACCCTTGGTAGACTGCCGTGTCATCATAGTTCACGGCAACCTCAAACTCATGGGCTCACATGATCCTCCTGCCTCAGCCTCCTGAGTAGATGGGAACTATAGGCACCCTCCACAATGCCCAGCTCTTTTAAGAGACAGGGTCTCACACTTGTTCAGGCTATTCTCACACTCCTGAGCTCAGGCAATCTACCTGTCTTGGCCTTCTAGGTTGGGCTGGGCATGGTGGCTTGTGCTAGGATTACAGGCATAAGCCACCATGCCTAGCCCAAGCTGGTCCATTTCACTTTCTTTCTTTGTTGTTGTTGTTGTTTATTTGTTTTTTTTGAGACAGAGTATTACTGTGTCACCCTCGGTAGAGTGCAGTGACATCACAGCTCACAGCATCCTCAAACTCTTGAGCTTAAGTGATTCTCTTGCCTTAGCTTCCCAAGTAGCTGGGACTACAGGCGCCCATCACAACACCCAGCTAGTTTTGGTTGCAGTTGTCATTGTTGTTTAGCAGGCCCTGGCTGGGCTTGAACCTGCCAGCCTCGGTGTATATGGCCGGCACCCTACTCACAGAGCTACGGGCGCCGAGCCCATTTTCACTTCTGCCACTTCTGTGTTGTTGGATAAATAATAGTGGTTTGCATGGGTAAAAGAGTGAGTATATGCTGGGAATGACTAATTCTACAGAGCCGGTAGTTTACTCATCCAATGAATCTGTATGTTCCAATACAGATACCTTGTTATTAAATATTGACTGTGGCAGCCATCAGCGTGGAATTAAGTGAAAGGTAGGAAAAAAGAGCTCAAGCATACTATAGAAGAAAGAAGTATAAACTGAGCAAAGAAACCTACTTGCCAGAGGACAAGGGAATGTAATTCAAATATTGAGAAAAGTGAGAGACATGGGGATGAAAAAGAGAGATTTCAAAAGAATAGTAACTGAGTTTTAGAAATGTTTTAACTTCACGTAGTTAGTGTATCTCCTGGCTGATGTTTGAATGCTGTGATAGGGAAGGAGTCTGGTAAAACATTGCTGGCTGAAAACTGAAAGCTTCCTATTAGGTTTTGCCTCCAAGGGCAGATTTTTTGTTTGTTTGTTTTTGAGCTATAAGTGTAAGATAAGCCCAACTTTTCTTTTTTCTTTTCTTTCTTTCTTTCTTTCTCTCTCTCTCTCTCTCTCTCTCTCTATCTTTCTTTCTTTCTTTCCAGACTCTCACTTGGTCACACTTGGTAGAGTACTGTGGCATCTTATCTCACAGCAACCTCAAGCTCTTGGTTTCAAGTGATCCTCTTGCCTCAGCCTCTCAAGTAGCTGGGACTACAGGCGCCCCACACACACCCAGCTATTTTTTAGAGATGGAGTCTTGCTGTGGCTCAGACAATCCACCCGCCTCGGCCTCCCAGAGTGCTGGAATTACATGTGTGAGCCACCGTGCCCAGCCCAAACTTGATTTAGATGTTAGGCTGGCTCTTGATGGTCTTTTGATACAGACCATCAAAAAAATTACTTGAGCTTCTCATGTCAGTTAAATTTGGTTTAAACAATTCCTTGCTTGAGTTCCTCACTTGTCACATTGCCTAGCATAATGTCTCCTTTTTAAAAAGATATATTAGTTACTTTTTTGAGGTAAATTTACATTTCATGAAAACTTCACCCATTATAGATGTATAGTCCAAAAAGTTTTACTGAGTTTATACAGTTGTGCAACCATCACCCAACAGAGTTTGGAACATTTCCATCACCCAACAAATTCCCCCATGCTTGTTTATGGTCATTCTCTGTTCTCACCCCAGTCCCAGGCAATGACTATAGATTTGCCTTTTTTGACTATTTCATATAAAGGGGAGTATATAAGATGTGATCTTTTGTGTCTGGCTTCTTTCATTAGCATAATGTTTTGAGGTTAATCTATGTAGTAGTATGTGTCTATATGTCATTTCTTTTTTGTTCTTTTGTTGTTTTTTGTTTTTTGACAGAGCCTCAAGCTATCACCCTGGGTAGAGTGCAATGGCATCACAGCTCACAGCAACCTTCAACTCCTGGGCTTAAGCGATGCTCTTGTCTCAGTCACCCTAGTAGCTGGGACTACAGGCGCCCGCCACAATGCCGACTATTTTTTAGTTGTAGTTGTCATTGTTTGGCAGGCCCAGGCCGGATTCGAACCCGTCAGCTCTGGTGTATGTGGCTGGTGCTTTAGCCGCTTGAGCTACAGGCACCACCTATGTTTCATTTCTTTCTGTTGCTGAATAGTAAAGATTCCATTGGATGGCTGTAACACATTTTGCTTATTCATTTACCAGTTGGTGAACCTTTGGGTTATTTTCCGATTTGGACTATCATTATATAAATAATGCTGCTGTGAACATTCACATACAAATCTTTATGTAGACATATGCTTTCACTTCTCTTGAGTGTAAAGGCTAGATTATAAGATAAATGTACATTTAACTTTTTGAGACACTGTTCAACTATTTTGTAGTGGCTGTACCATTTTACTTTCCTATCAGTAATGTATAATAAGGGTTCTTATTTATCTACATTCTATTCGACAGTTGGTATTGTCACTTACTGATTATAGACTTTCTAGTAGGTATGTAGTAGTATCTCATATTGGTTTTAATTTGCATTTCTCTAGTAAATGATAATTATAAGCCTCTCTTCATGTGCTGTTGGCCACTTGCATTTATTCTTTGAGGAAATGTCTATTCACATTGTTTTTACAGCTATCTTTGAATTTAAATAGGAGAGAAGTAGAAAGAATGACTACACCAGGAGATTTTTTTGCACTCCCCCTTCCTAAGGGTTAATCCACCTATTTAGTTTTGTAGTTAGTTCTGGGGGTGGTGGTGTTCATTTGTTTTGTTTTGAACAAGTGAAAAACTGATGGTCCCTAGTAATTCAGTGAGCTAAACAGAATGTCTGGGGACACTAATCGTGGAGGAGGACTAGAGTTTCTCTGGTCGAGAGCAGAAGTAAACTACCTTAAACTGCTCTGGGTGTGATGTTACAATGTACTTTCGTATATATGAGCTCACTGACTCTTCACAGCTGCTTCATGAGAGACGTACGTTTATCGTCTGTACAGGTGAGATTCTGATTGGCTAAGTGGCTTATCTGAGGGTAATCAGTAGGTAGACTGGTAGAGCTGATTCTTGACCCCAGGTCTCCAACTCATCGGCACTTTCCACTCCAACAGGCAGCCATGCCTAACGTTCCCTTTAGTTTCGTGTATTAGAACTCTGCCAAAGCCCAGACCAACACCTTCAGGATATCACATGTGGGAATGGCTGCTGGGCAACTTTCAGGAAGCGTTTCCTCCCTTACCTGATTGGCTTTGCCCATTTTCCCTTGGCCCAGCTGTCTGGCTCTGTGTGTTACGGACAACCTGATTGTAATCTGGAAACAATGAGGACTTAAAACATCTGTTGAGAGGAGGAAATCTAACAGATGAGATGGACTATTCTGATTGGAGATTATTTTAGGAACAGATCAGTTCACATCAAACCAACCAAACAATGTTTAATTGACAAAATGCTAAGTTGTCGGTCAAAATATTATCAAAAAAATGTAATGAAGAAATGAGAATACTGGTGTATTTATTATCAGAGAAATGATTTTTAATATATTCAATGGTCCCTAAGGTTTTAAGAAAATTTTATTGGTATGTGTGACACTTCAGTGTCATTCAGGGGCACGTTTTAAAACATATTGTGTGTTTGGCCTCATAAATCATTGAAAATGTGTGAGAATTTCAGTACTGCATACATATATGAAAACTCCCAAACTGAGTTATAGACTCAGAGACAGCATGTGTGCTCACACACACACACTTGCACGCACACACACACACACTTCTTTTGTCAGATGATAGGCTTTGGTTGGGGTAGAAAATATGGTTATTATTACTGGGGCATACAAGAAAAATATATAACACTGTCCCTTCCTCTAAAACACTTGCAAGGCATGGAGCACGAATATTCACACGGAGAGAACAATTGGAAAATAATATAAGGCAAAACATAAGCAATTGCCAAGTTGAACACAAGAGCAAGAATTGTGAGAAGGAGAAGATCACTGGAAGCGGATTGCCATGGCCAAAGCAACTAACACAGATAGATGGGCTATCCATCATCATTTATCTTAAACTTTTAAAATTACATATATTCATTGGAGAAATCTAGAAAATACAGATAAGTGAAAATAAATTAATTTACCCCCAATCCTACTACCCAGAAATGACCACTATTTGAGCACACACTTACTATATATTATGTTGCCTTTAAAATAGTAGATGTTAATTGCTTTGAAAATAACAAAATCTCCCCTATTCTGAAAAGCAGTCATTATCACTCATTTGCACTGGCAGTATGTTGTAAAGACTATTCCACTGAAATTTCATTGGTGTGATTTCTTTTTTAAAAAAAAGTACTCCTCCAGTAAGCACATGAAAAGTACACATCATTATTAATCACACAAGAAATGCAATTTTTTTAATGAGATACCACTTCACACCCAATAGAATGGCTACTACTAAAAAAAAAAAAAGCCAGAAAATAAAAGTATTAATGAGAATGTGGGAAACAATGGAATCCTTTTATATTATTGGTAAGAATGTGAAATGGTACAGCTGCTATGAAAAACAATATGGTGGTTCCTCAAAAAATTAAAAATAGAATTACTATATAATTCAACAATCACACTTCTATGTTCAAAAGAAATAAGAGCAGGACCTGCAAGAGATATTTGAATCCTCATGTTCATAGCACCATTACTCATAATAGTCAAAAAGGTGGAAGGAACCCAAGTGTCCAGCGACAGATGAATGGATAAACAAAACGTGGCATATGCATACAATGGAATATTATTCAGCCTTAAAAAGAAGGAAATCCTGTCACCTGCTACAACGTAGATGAACCCTGAAGCTAAATAAGTCAGTCATGAAAGGGCTCTGCTTATATATGAGATATCTACAGGAGGCAAATTCTTTGAGATAGAAAGCAGAATGGCAGTTGCCAGGGACTGAGGGGAGGGAGAAATGGGGTGTTATTTAATAGGTACAAAGTTTTAGTTTTACAAGATGAAAAAGTTCTGCCATGGCTCAGGCTGAGTTGGGTGAATTGCCTGACCTCAGGAGTCCAAGACCAGCCTGAGCAAGAGCAAGACCCCATCTCTAAAATTAGCCTGGCGTGTGGTGGGCATCTGTAGTCCCAGCTATTTGGGAGACTGAGGTGAGAGAATCAATTGAGCCCAACAGTTAGAGGTTGCTGTGAGCTGTGACAGCACAGCACTCTACTGAGGCTAACGAAGTGAGACTATCTCAAAAAAATAAAAAAGGGGCGGCATCTGGGGCTCAGAGGATAGGGCACCAGCCCCATATACCGAGGGTGGCAGGTTTGAACCCAGCCCTGGCCAAACTACTGTGACAAGCACCTGTAGTCCCTGCTACTTGGGAGGCTGAGGCAAGAGAATCGCCTAAGCCCAGGAGTTGGAGGTTGCTGTGACCTGTGACGCCACGGTACTCTCCAAGAGCAATAAAGTGAGACTCTGTCTCTAAAAAAAATTAAAAATAAACAAAAAATATTTTAAAAAATGAAAAAGTTCTGGAGATTAGTTGCACAGCAATACAAACACATTTAACACTACTATATAATACACTTAAAATAGCTAGAATTGTAAATTTTATGTGTGTTTTGCCACAATTAAAATTTTTTAAATGCGTTCCATATGCTCAAGTAAGGAAATAGTGGACTAAGCGAAATTAGTTTGTTTACTTCTCAGAATCTTTACTAGGCTGATGTGCATTATAACTCTCCAAGAAGAGATACAGTGTAATGTGTTTTCTCAATTTATCTGATTGTAGACCTCTTTTAATGATATATTGTGTGACTAGCAAAATGTATTAAGGCATACACTGTAGGAAATATTACTATAATGTGTTGGTGATGCCTCTCTGAGACATTTGATTTCAAGGAGACACCTGGAGTGATCAATGTTTATCCCCAAGGAATGTGTCTCTAGAGATAGAATGTCAAGCCTTGTAAGTGCCTAAGAAGGGAAAGGTTTGGGGGCACAAGGCCACCCAGCACCTCTCAGATCTCTCCTTGTCGACAGCCAACTATTTGGCCTGCTTGCAAAGTCAGCCTAGCATTTTGGAAATTGAGAGAGGAGACCATCAGATTTAGAAACTACTTTTAGAAGGGAACGATCTTTAGTATCTGATTTTAGAGTTTCATGATTTCATTAAGGCATCCAGTCATTCCAGTTACAGATAGCAGGCATTTTCAAGCAAGAACTTTAATGCTGTGCTGGAAACTTTGGATGGACAGAATTCAGGTCAAGGGAAAGATCATTTTCTGGATTGAATAACTTCATGTGTAATTCAAAACGAGAGGTTGCTAGTAGGTTTAAATGTACTGTAGTTGAGTTAAAGGAGGATGTCATGGTTAAAAGCCAAGAATTTCCTCTAGGAGCAGGTGAAAAAACAGCTGACATTCTCAATTGTTTTTCTAAGTGTTTAAAATGACTTTTCCAGACCCGAAGCCTGTAAGCATTTTATTAACATTTGATTAGCAATTATTCCTTACTGTGTTGAACCTGAAATTAGGATCAGGTTTCCTTACATTGCGGCAAAAAAAAGCCCCAAATAACTTTTTTCACAAAGAATCATTCCATAATAACTTCCCCTTTCCCTTTCCTTAGCAGTCTTAAAGAATCATAGACCATCAGAGTTAGGAAAAACTTAGAGCCCGTGTAGTCCAGCCGTCTTCTTGCACATACGTGGAAATGAAGGTCCAGAGCTGGTAAAAGATTTTCTCCAAGACCCAAAGAGTGGCAGAGCTGATCTGGCTGCGTGGGTAGTGCTCTTTCCAGTAATGCTGTGTTACCTCATTCAAATGTGACCCATGAATGCCAAGTTTATCTATGACTCCAGGTCAAATTTGTTTATAATTTATTGGACAAGTCAATAATGGAAGTTTGATTTGAATGCCAGAATGTGATTTCTATACCTGTGTATAGGTAATGCAATTTGTAGGCTGAGCATGAAACTTAAAACCTGAAATAAATCAGTGTTCACAGCATGTAAGAACGTACAGTCAACTGTAATGTAACATTTTGTTTTATGTGTAAACATATAGCAATTAGGTCAAATATATCCACTAGAATTACTTGGTGGATTTGATTTGTGTGGACGCTCATCACAGATTCTAAAGGGAAATTTTATTGTGAGTTATCTGGCTTTATAGGTAATCTGTATGATATACTTTATTTGTAAGTGATATGCAGACTATGAAGCTAATTTAAAATCAGGAGATAGTTGATAGCAAAGGTCAGCTAGCGTATAATGGAGATAAAATGTATGTTGCTTAAATGTTTTTTTAAATGGTAATGTTTATAATCACTCGTTAATTAACATATTGGTGTTTAATATGTTTAAGGATGAATGCTATTAACCAGTTTTAAGTTGATCAACCAGTTAGGATGACAGTTCTGATATCAACCAGTGGTTTACTTTACAATTCTCTTACAGTTTCTCAGCACACCACAATAGTTAGAATTGGAACATGCTGGGAGTTTTTTTGTATTTATTTTTGAGATAGTCTCACTCTGTCTCCCTGGGTGCTCCCTGGGTGCTATGGCATCATAGCTCACAACAACCTCTAGCCCTTGGGCTCAACAGATCTTCTTGCCTCAGCCTCCCAAGTAGCTGGGACTATAGCCACTATGCCTGGCTAGTTTTTCTATTTTTTTTTTTTTT
>CAUYON010078342.1:0-96782 GCA_963573935.1 Arctocebus calabarensis
ATTTATTTAGTTTTTGAGACAGAGCCTCAAGCTGTGCCCTGGGTAGAGTGCCATGGCATCGCAGCTCACAGCAACCTCCAATTCCTGGGCTCAAGCGAGTCTCTTGCCTCCGCCTCCCAAGTAGCTGGGACTACAGGCGCCTGCCACAACGCCTGGCCATCTTTAGGTTGCTGCTGTCATTGTTGTTTGGTGGGCCCGGGCTGGATTCGAACCCACCAGCTCAGGTGTACGTGGCTGGCACTTTAGCCTGTTGAGCCACAGGCATTGAGCCAGGGTTTTGATGTTTATAAGAATTCATAGAAGTGGCCAGGCATGGTGGCTCAAGCCTGTAATCCTATCACTTTGGGAGACTAAGGCAGAAGGATCACTTGAAGTCAGAAGTCTGCGACCAGCCAAAAGGACAACATAGCAAAATCCCATCTCTAAAGGAAAGGGAGGGAGAAAGGAAAATTAGTTGAGCACGGTGATGTGTGCCAGCTGCTCAAAAGGTTAAAGTGGGAGGATGGCTTGAGCCCAGACGCTTGAGTCTGCAGTGAGCTATGATCCAACCACTACACTCCAGCATAGGTGAGAGAGAGATACCTAAAGCAATCTTGGAACTTTTTCTAGAATGGCTGCTAAAGCATAGTCATACAAAGTCTGACAATTAAGTTTGTGAACTCATCCTAGAAAAAGTGCTTTGAAGGATGGGCTGGGCACTGGTATCAGTGCATAGCTTCTCAAGGGGAGGACTTCCATGGTGACCACAGTGATACTCAGCAATGGGGTCTGTAGCACACTTTCTTTCTTCCCTTCCTTCCTTCTTTCTTTCTTTCTTTTTTTTTTTTTTTTTTTTGTGAGACAGTCTCAAGCTATTGCCCTGGGTAGAGTACCATGGCATCATAGCTCACGGCAACCTCAAACTCTTGGCTTGAGCAATCCTCTTGCCTCAGTTTTTCTATTTTTCAGTAGAGACGGGGTCTTGCTTTTGCTCAGGCTGGTCTTGAACTCATGAGGTAAAGCAATCCACCTGCCTATGCCCCCAGAGTGCTAGGATTATAGGCGTGAGCCACTGTGCCTGGCTTGTAGCACATTTTCTAAGGTGAGTTTTAATTGTCTCACCTCATAATAATGTTTTGTTTTTTGTTTTTTTTTTCAGAGACAGAGTCTTATTTTGTCTCCCTCAGTAGAGTGCTGTGGCGTCATAGCTCACAGCAATCTCCAGCTCCTGGGTTTAGGCGATTCTCTTGCCTCAGCCTCCCGAATAGCTGGGACTATAGGCACCTACCACAACGTCCGGTTATTTTTTGTTTCAGTTTGGCTGGGGCTGGGTTTGAACCCACCACCTTCAGCATATGGGGCCAGCACCCTACTCATATGAGGGATATGTACCGCCCTATAATAATGAAGTTTTAAAATAAATTTTCAGATTTACAAATATATTTCTTTTTTTTGAGACAGTATCTCACTCTGTTGCCCTCAGTAGAGTGCTGTGGTGTCACAGCTCACAGAAACCTCAAACTCTTGGGGCTTAAGTGATTCTCTTGCCTCAGCCTTCCAAGTAGCTGGGACTACAGGCGCCCGCCATAATGCCCGGCTATGTCTTTTTGTTGTTGTGTTATAGTTGTTATTATCATTTGGCAGGCCTGGATTGTGTTTGAACCTACCAGTCCTGGTGTATGTGGGTGATGCCCTAGCCTCTGAGCTACAGGCGTTGAGCTTACAAACATATTTCTGAATAACACAATCATGCTGGGACGCATGGTGGGCTTCTTTCCTAGCTGCCCATCTCAGCCCCTCCTAGGTCTATCTTTGGGTGAGGATGGAGGGTTGGCCATTCATAGTTTGAATGTCCCCTCTAAAACTCACATTGAGTTTACTCATGATTAATGTAATTGAATTGGGAGATAGGGTCTTTTTTCTTTTTTTCGTTTTTTTGAGATAGAGTCTCACTTTGTCACCCCGGGTAGAGTCTCGTGGCATCATAGCTCACAGCAACCTCACACTCTTGGGCTTGAGCGATCCTTTTGCCTCAGCCTCCTGAGTAGCTGGGCCTATGGGTCCCTGTCATAGGAGGGCCTAGCTAGTTTTTCTATTTTTAGTAAAGAAGAGGTCTCACTCTTGCTCAGGCTGGTCTGGAACTCCTGAGCTCATGTAATTCACCAGCCTTGGCCTCCTAGAGTGCAAGGATTATGGATGGGCATGAGCCACTGCACCAGCCAGGAGGCAGGGTCTTTAAGTGGTGCTTAGGCCACAGGGCTCCACCACCATGGGTGGAATTGGTGCTGTGGTAAAAGGGCTGTTCAGGCCCCTAATGCTCTTGCCCATCTGCCTTCTTGCACGGGACAACACGGCAACAAGGCTCTTGGCAGATGCCAGCCCCTGGACACTCAGCCTCCAGAACTTGAAACTAAAATATTTCTGCTCATTATAGATCACCCAGGCTCAGGTACTTTGCTGCAGGAGCACAAAATGGACCAACACAGTCAGCTTACCTTGTATCAATGGAAGGTAAAGGTGGTATTGATCAAGTTCTCCACTGAAGACAGCAAAAGCCTGGCGCTTTAACAGCATGGCTTTCTGCTCAAAACTTGAGAACAGTTTTAAAGAACTGCTCTGCATGTCTAGAACAAATATAGCAAATATGTTTCACTTTGTGAGGAAACCACAATCAGAGGTAAGTGACAGGCAATTCCTATCAGTGTGAGTCCTGCGTTCTCTGGTGAAAAATCATCATCTTCATTAAATAAGGGCATGTGGTAAGACCCATGTGTATTTAAAAAAAAGATTTATTTAATGATACTTAATGATAGAGCACTTAGAAGAGGACATGAGGTCTAAAGAAATACTCTTGATAAATTATGGAAAACGTTACTTTCAACACAAATGTCAAGATGGAAACCTGTTTTCAGCAGTATTTTTCCACTATAAAAATTAAGAAAAGGTTGTCAGGGCACTCTTATCAATAGATTAGAACTACTGAGAAGTAAATAACAGTCTTGTTCATTCACTTACTCCTGATGTCACATTATAGTTTATAGCTCGGGTCTGAGATAAATGGTAAAAGTGGGCTATGATGTCACTGGCCTTTTAAAGCGTGGCCTATGTGCAAATAACACAGAACTTACTCATTAAATCCTTAAACATTGTTTTCTCATGAGTCAAAAGATGGTCAATAATGGACTTCCAGCTGGATATTAAAAAAAAAAAAATTAATTAAGTTTTCAATAATTGTCTGATTAAAAACACCAAGAAAATAATAAGTCCCTTTAAGGTCTATTAAAAACCTCTTTCTGAAAAGAAGTTAGTGACACAAGTAGATTTTGTAAAAGGGAAAAGTAAGCTAAAGCTTTTCATTTATAATCCTAACACAGGGAATGAAGAATGACCTTTCCCAGCTTATTGTAAAGGAAGCATACACTGACAAAGCAGCCCGGAGTTCTCAAGAGCTGCCCTTCGGTGTGTTCAGACAGGATGACATTCACAGAGTCATGTTGGGGGAAATGGGGTAAGGAAGACAAATACCATCCTTAGCTCTTGCTTCTAAATGGGCTCCCCCAGCAGAGCAATAAGGTCATGAAAATGAAAGCTGCAGGGTGCCAAATGGCCCTCTGGATATGGCAGGACAAATTTTCAGACCGTACAAAAAGGCTGCCCCCATCTCCATTCTCTGTTCCTGAGCCTCCTTCACATTAACAAAGACTCTCCAAGCCAGGGGGAGAGTTCCTGAGTGGTGTCCTCAATCTCCAAGGGAAAGGCCCAGGGAGTAAGTCTCATACCTGTGTCTCTGAGGCTCTCTGCTGCAAGGTCTCAGTGAGAACTTGTGGAGTGTAAGCTGAGTGGGGCAGAGACACCAGAGGGTCGGCAGTGAGCTCTGTCAAATATTTTGTGATCACAAGATAAACTAGTACTAGATAGACCAACCATCACTGTTCTTTGGGAATAATATGTTCTTTAATTAAATGAAATTCTTCTTTTAACAACAAAATGCCCTGCATTATACAAGACTTAATTTCTTTCCCATGCGCACACAGTCAGTGTGTGACCTGTGATCACTCCATCCTATTATTTGAGTTGGGGCTCTGGGTCTGCTTCTATTTTGGGAATAAGAATTAGTTACACAAACCAAAACAGCTTCCCCATGAAGACTCAGAGCACATTTTTATCAAGACACCATTTCTTACTGAATACAAGAAGAATCCATCTGAAAGAAAGCGGGGTCCATAAACAGTTCCAGAACCTCCTTCTTCCAGGCTCGCTTTGTGTAGGCATAGCCACTCAGGGAGCTTAGCAGCTGAGCGCCTGCACGGAAGCTGGGAGCGTTGTAGGCGCTAATTGAGAGTGGGAAGAGACAAGGGCCAAGGTCAGAGACTGTTCAAGGAAAACCACTTAATTCATTACCCAAAATGTTTTTCCCACCCATGTGTGGGAAGAAATGCAGCAGACATTACCTGTGATTGCGTAAGTAAGGAAAGACGTAATAAAGCAGACGGGAGATCAACGGCACTGCTTTCTCCTTCTCATCACTTCGATAAACCATGTCCAGGAGAGAAGCCAGAGCCTAAAAAAACGAGACCTTAAGAAAACAAGACTTGTTTTTTTTTTTTGAGAGACAGAGTCTCGATATGCTGGCCTGGTAGTCTCTTGGCCTCACAGTTCACAGCAACCTCCAACTCTTGGGCTTAAGTGAGTCTCTTGCCTCAGCCTCACAGGTAGTTGGGACTACAGGCACCAGCCACAATGCCTGGCTAAGAAAAGTAAGACTCTGTGACAGTAAGTGCAAAGCCTAACCAGAAAATTCCAGGGTGCAGCAGCCTGGGGCCGACACTGCCAGAGGAGTGTGTACCAACTTGGCAAGGCTGGGGACAGCGCTGTTTTAAGGAAGACACAGGTGTGTGCTTACCTCTGCCAGGAGAGAGAGGGCCTGCACACTGTACACAGAAGGGGCGGAGGCAGACACCATTGCTGAAGCCGCAGCAGCGTCTGTGAACAGGACGAGGCATCCGAGTGTTAAGTAGGACACATGGGTCATCAATGCTGTCCCCCACAGGATCTCACCAACATGAGCCTTGAGCTCCCACCTTCCCTGCTGTGTGCAGCTCAGGTATTCTTCTGTGTCAAAATGCAGTTTCGGCAAACTAAGACTCTGGATATTTTGATCAAATCAGCTCGGGTTCACTCTCTTCCTCCTTGTCCCTATTCTTGTCACCACTCTTGGAACTTCACCATCCCCTCAGATGCTTCATTAAACATTCCGGTCTCTCAGTCCTCAGGCCTCTTCTCGTCCAACCATCTTTGTCTGCTCCAACCACCTTTACACCCTTGACCCACAGTTTCCAAACCACCGTGTCCTAAACCTGTTTCCAGCATCCTACTGTGTCCAGGCCTCCCCCCAGAATCCCCCGTTCACTACCCCCAGTGCTGCACATCCTCCCCGCACCTCACCAGAACCTCCAGGCGGTCAACTACTTACCAGGCGAACACCCTTAGTGCTTCTGCTTCTCTCTCCCTAGGACGCGCCCACTGAGAAACATACTGGCTACAACTGGTGATCTGTCTACGCAGTAGTTAAAGGTTCCAGAGAAAATCACACCACTAAGCGACTAATCTCGATTTCATGACGTTGAATCTCAAAAGGGACCTGCTGCTCCCACACCTTCCCAGCACGTCCCTGGGTGGTGCACTGGCTTTCCCACTCGCCAACTTCATTCTCTCACCTTCCCCTCAATACCTACCAATGCCTCCCTTCTCAGCCAACAGCCTCACCTCACATTTCATTGAGAAATCAATGTATCAAATGGCAAGCTCCTCATTTTGGCCCTGTGAGTTATTAAGTAGAGTATTTATATCCACGTTCGCTGCTTCATCTGTTTTAACAGACATGTCCCTGGCTCCTATCAAAGAACCACTAATTCCATTTATGGATTCAATCCTGGCCCCCACACCCCAGCCCATCAATGACTTTGCTTTCTAATTAGGCTTTCTCTCTTGCATTAATTTCTTTCTCTCTGCTGAACTGTTCCACCTCCACACAAACAGGCTCTGAAATACTGCAATTTAAAAATGAATTAAAACAATACATGCTCTCTAGTCCCTAATCCTGCTCTGGCCACTACCCTACTATCCTTGTGTCCCACTGCTGTCTCCCAACTTCCCCACCATGCAAAGGTCCCCTCCATCCCACCTGCCCACTCCAGCAGGCCTTGTCCCACCTCACTCAGCCTCCCACCCTCCACTGTGTCACTGCTCGCCACCTTCTGAAAACCCTTTCCTGGCAGGTTATGAGCCTCTACTCACTCTTGGTTTTTCTCCTACCCCAGTGACTGCTTAATGCTCTTTGCAGGCTCCTTCCCTTTTCCAGACATCTCAGACTTAATTATGTATAAAACAGAGCTCAATTTTCCTATCTAGAATGTTCCTCCTGTCTTCTCCAACTCAATAAAATTGCCTAAGCCAAACCCCCAAGCCATCCTTGATTGCACTTTTTTTTTTGAGACAGAGTCTCACTCTATAGGCTCAGTAAAGGCTTAACGTGGTGGCATCGGTCACCTGGGATATGTCTTGAAATCCCACTGTTCGTTATACGTACAACTTGCGTCGTAAGAAGTAAAAACAGTGTAGTCGTCACTTAGTTATGAATATTGGGAAGGAGCTTGGGTGAATTAGGTAGACCTAAGAAGGCAGTTTGTTTTCTCATGTGTCTAAACTTTTTTTTAATTTTCCGATAAATTCTCCACACTCTGCCTGCAAGCTTTCCTGAAGGGTAACTGACAACTCAAAATGGCATACTTGCCGCTCAGTCCTTCCTCTCTTCCCCCATCTTCACGTCTCTCTTCTCTTTCTCGTCATTTTCCCCAACTTTCTTCTAATATAAACTTTTACTTTTATATCCTAAAAAAAGTATACTTGTGTATTTGAGGTTATAACTTGATGTCTTGACACATGAGGGCTGTCTGGAAAATATCCGGCCATCATTAATACTATTTTTCATAGTGCATGGCTGGATACTTTCCAGACAGCCCTTGACTTATACAGCACGTCACAATACTTTCTTCCCTTTTTTGTAGTGAATACACCTAAGCTCTTTCTTAAGGAATATGCAGAACCACTAGCTGACTGTGGGCACTGTTTTTTGAGTTTCCTACCTGCGCTGTATAAATCTTCCTCAGCATCAGATTCTTCTAGAGAGGCCTGCGGTTGGGCCTTCACTTCCAGGTTTCTGCTTAGCCAGCTGGTTTGTTCCAAGGAAGAGCCAGCAATGTTCCCCACAGCTTCTAGGATTTTTTGAGTGACTTCCTGAGAGCAATCAGAAGAAAGAAGTTAGTTAGTTAAGGAAAAGGATTTTAAGTGCCTAAAATAGTACCATCCAATAGAAATGTAACACGGACCACAACTATAAGCCACATATTTATGACAACATTAAGCTTTCCAGGAGTCATACTAAAAAGAGGAAAGAGAGATGAAATTAATTTTAATGTCTTATTTAACCCAGCAAATCTAAAATATTATCAACATGTAATTGATATAATAATTATTATTATTTTTGAGACAGAGGCTCACTTTGTTGCTCTCAGTAGAGTATTGTTGCATCACAGCTCACAGCAACCTCAAACTCTTTGGATCAAGCGATTCTCTTGCCTCAGCCTCCCAAGTAGCTGGGGTTACAGGCGCACTCCACAACGCCCAGCTATGTTTTTTTTTTTTAGAGACAAGATCTCACTCTGGCTCAAACCTGTGAGCTCAGGCGATCCATCCGCCTAAACCTCCCAAGTGCTAGAATTACAGGTGTTAGCTGCCACGTCTGGCTGATACAATAATTATTGAGATTATGGGGTTTTGTGTGTGCTAAGTTTCTGAAATCTCACGTACATTTTATACTTTCAACACATTCATATCAGAGGAGCCCCATTTCAAGTGCTTGGTAGCCACATGTGGCTAATAGCTACTGTGCTGGACAATGTAGATAATATATACAGAAATCTGAGGTCGTAACAGTACTCCAATAATAAAGACACACACTGTATTTAAGACATTGGCTTTCTGTTTTCTCTAGAACCATAGGTTCTTGCTAGAAATGCATTTTAAATAATAAAACAAAAAATAAAGTTAAGTAAGTTAAATGGATTCGATGGGATGAGGGGATGAGTCAGTCCCCATCAGAGTGTGATCAGTAAAGAACTGGGCAGTGGCTGGATAAAAAGACAGAATCCTCAGCAGGTTTCTCAGGCAGTGTCCACAGGATCATTACCTAAGAGCAGCTGGAATCCCCCACATCTGAGAATTTAACAATCCTAACCTCAACTATCATACCAAGTTCCTAAGCTTGGCACTTGGTGGGTGGCAGGAAGGTGCACCTGGGGGAGTGGTCACCAGGTTATAACCCAAGGCAGAGTGTGGAGTGAAGGGCAAGAGGAAAGGTCAAGAAAGGGGCTGAGGGCTCAGAGGAGTCTGCGTAAGAGCCAAGTGCACTGAGCGGATGGGTATAATACTGCAAAGTGTTAAGTTTGGTCTTTCTCCCCATTTCCTGGCATTCAATTCTTAAGAACCTTGGATTCTCAGAGACGACAAGCATCTTTTTCTATGCTACTGAGATGACTGGTAGATAGGGGTCCTTAGGTAGCTGCAGCACTGGCTGGTCACTAGACAGACCAAGGCAGGATTACAGGGCTGGACTTTCAGCCTGCTGCCCCACCTCTAGGAAGAGAAGAGGTGCTAAGCTGATCACCAATGGCCAGTGATTTAATCTGTCATGCCTACATTATGAAACTTCCACAAAAACCCAAGGGGACAGGGCTCAGACAAACTTCTGGATAGCAGGACACATGAAGATTCCTGGGTTGGCACACCCAGAGAGGGCATGGAAACTCTGTGCCCCTTCCCATATACCTCACCCTACTTGTCCCTTCATCTGTATCCCCTGTAGTCTCTTTAATGTCCTTTAGAATAACAGTAAACATGTTTCCCTGAGATCTGTGAGCCAATCTAGCAAGTTAACTGATTGGGGGCGGGGAGTCATGGGATTCCTAATTTATAGCTGGTTGGTCAGAAGCACAGGTCACATCCTGGGGCTTGCAGTTAGCAAGGGGAAGTGTGGGATTGAGCTTCAACCTATGAGATCAGACACGAGCTCCAGGGCGACAGTGTCAGAACAGAGCTGAACTGGATAACACACAGGTGTCTGCTGCAGAACTGCTTGCATGGCTGCTAGTGGGGAGAAATCAGCATGTCTGGTTACCAGAGGTCACGGAAGGATTCTGTGTTGTGAGACTACAGCAGGAAAAACACACTTTGTTTTTTTTCTTATCTTCAATGGCAGTAGTCCAGGGTGTGGCCCTAAACAGAAGGAAGGGCCTCTTTGCCTACTTGCCCTGGCAATGGGGGCCTGTTCGCTATCTATGGCAAATGTATCCTGCTTTGTAAGCTTTCTTACTCTATAAGCCTATCTTTCTCTTTTTCAAACTTTGTTTCATGCTTTCCTTAAAAAAAAGAAAAAAGACAAAAACATAAAAAGGAAAAAAAAAATAAACATTATGTGTAGAGGAACTTGTAGGAAAAACTCACTGCTTCCTAAGACTTACTATAACATACCTAAATACAATGTTATTGAGACTACAAGGAAAATGAGTGTGCCTGAGGAGTATACATATAAGGAAATGAAACTGGTAAGATGATCAAGTAACCTCTCTAAGTCTCTTGAGATGCCACACAATAGTGTATACAAATTTTGGCAAGATGTCCATTCTAGGTCTATAGAAAACACACATGTCTAGACTACTCCCTCCATTCCACCAAGACTATAATACACTGTCCTATATGAGGTAAGGAATGGAGAGAAAGGGGAGGGGAAGGAAGAAAAAGGAGAAGAGAGAGACTATGACAAATCTGAGATGGCTGTCTAGCTCCCAACTCTTGCTCCAAATGTGCACTTAATAATTCCCATTCTCGGGTTCCAGAGGCTATCTTGTATCATATATGTTCCTATTTGATTTACTTTTAGAAGATAAACATTTCTTTTCTAATTTATCAACATATTAGGTACAAATCAGGCTTTTTATTCATAAGAAATCTCTAAAGATAAGTAATATTCCTTAAAATGTTCTAAGGTCACTTTTCTTTAACTCACCCTCAAAGTATGATGCTCCTGTGCTAAGAGTATTTGTAGTTCTTCATGTAGTGTTATAACTTCCAGAAACTGTCCCCACAGAGCCATCAGAAGTGAGCAAAGCTGTGCAAGATTCATATTTATTAGTTCTGCCAGTTCATCAGGATTTTCTATTTTCTGAAATGGTAAGAAAAAAAACTCACTGCTTCCTGAGACTTACTATAACATACCTAAATACAATGTTATTGAGACTAATACAAAGACAAATTCGTAGTTTATAAAAGGTATGTGTGTGTGCACATGTGTAGAGAGAGAAAGATCCAGAAAGATCCACTGACCAAAGGTCAGAATTGACAGTCACTGCAGAACTAACAGAACTAATGGAGCTGATAGTCACTGCAGCAATTTTCAACAACTGAATCAGTATAGTGATATGAGACAACATATAGCGTTACTATTATTTAAAATAATAGTAACGCTCAACATATATTGAGATATGTTGCTGAAGTAATGTTAATTGTAATTTAAATTATGACGATCAACTTCTAACACCAAAATCCTGGGAATTTTTAATGGAATGTAAAAATCATGATAAAAGTTATTATGAATACTTTTGAAAGATAATAAATTCTTAAAGTAAGTTTTTCCCCCTTAATCAGCTAAGTACAGTATTTAAGTTATCTGTAACTCTTCAGATAAAAACAAATACTTTCTATAGTACTCTTTTCTCCTCACTCTTGTTCTTAATCTCTTTGCCACTTGTCGGTACTCCTTTTACAGAGCTATCAAACATTTCTTTCTCTTTCTAACAATTCATTCATCCATTATTTATTTTAAATGCTAGGCTCTACAGCAAACACAAAGATTAATATGAGAATCTCATACTCCAGTGAGAAGAGAAAAGCAGGTAAACAACCTATTATAAAATATTTTTATGAGTGCTCTAATAGTAGTATTATTTCACTTATTTAAATATTCATTTAAACTAATCATAAAAGTTAAAAGTGCTAAATTATACCATGACATGAAGAATCTTCTGAAATGCAACTGTTTTTCTTAAATTCACAAAATAAGTTTTTTTAAACAAGGAATAATGAAAGACTAGAAATGAGAATGACTGCTTCTCTTTGGGGCAAACATTTTTATTTTAATAAAATGATTTTTTTTTAAATTCAGTCAGTTTTCAGGCAGATAGTATTTTACAGAGAAAATTTGTCTTTCAAATAATAGTAACGCTAGCAAATCTACCTTGAATTATAGATGGAAGCTGACTTCATTTCCCTATGCTAAAGAAGATAGGTGTCAATACTAAAAGCCACATTCATGGTTTCAATTACCATCTACACACCAACCAACAACCACTAAATCTACATCTTAAGATGACATCTTTCTCCTGAGCTCCAGGCTCATTACTTACAGTTACATCTTTGCCTTCCCTTTCTTAAAAATATATATTACTTAAAAACTATATTTAATATGTTAAATGTTTAAATATACATACATACAGAGGGTGCCAAAATAATGGATATACATTTTAAAAGATTTTATTGTAAGTAAAATTTATCATTCCCCCAAAGTATAAGAACTGCAGGTAAAATAGATGTGTGTGGCATGTCTAAGTACACTTGACCAGTCATAGGACTTTCAACTTTGAAAAGTAATACATGGATAGCAGTTCTTACAATGTGCGCTCATTTTCTGGCACCTAGTCTATATATCTACAAAGGCTGCTTCTCACATATGTTACTACTACTCAATTTCCCACACAGAAATCAGGCTTACACTTATCTATCCTAACTCACAAAACAAAAATTAGCAAAATTAGTAAGAAAGAAAGAGATTATGATCATGTCCTATTCACTTCTGAGACACTTGTAACTGGTAGACAGTAGTAAATCAATATTTATGGAGTAAATAAATGAGTAAATGAGGAATTACAGGCTTTCAGATAAGATAAAAGGCTCCCAGAATTTACAAAAAACATGCGCAAATTCCAGAATTCTGGAATGGAAGCTAACACAGGCAATATATAATGAATAAGGATTCATCAACATATGATGAATCTACAGATGTGTTTTGTCAGATGAAATCTTTTTATAAATATATTAGAAATGATGCTAACCAAGTGTAAGACATAACTCTTAAGAACATACAGATTAAAATATATGCTAAAAAAGCTAAAACCTGCTTAGCTAAACTGTCCCACGGATGGTTTTAACAGAGTTTATAAAAAGAATTCGGTAAGAATTTGAGGGTAATTATATAACATTTTGTAAGGTAAGTAAAATTGTATCTAGCATAGTCTATATGCAAGCATAAATAAATATTTTGGCCTTATGGGCTGAATAAAGTATCCAATTATTTTTCTTTTTTCTTTCTTTCCTGACAGTAATGCTATCTTGATAAAAAGTATTTATTAATTTCACTTCTTAGGAATTATGACATCAATGTCCTGAGACAGAACTTTAGTATTTTCATTATTGCAAGAGCATCCTTTCAACTATAACTAAATTACTCCTTTAGTTTTCATACATCTCTTGCAATCAATCTCAAAATAAATAATGAAATTCATTTTTACATTAAAAAAAGAAATTAGAATTAATTTTGTTAAAATCTTTTATATGCATAAATGTAGGAATCTGCATATTTTTCAAACCACATTCATTATCGTGTCTTTTAGAGATACACATTTTTTTTCTAACATTCACTGATCTTGTCTGATTACAAAATATTGCTTACTTTAATAGATTTGGATAATAGGAGAAAAAAAGGAAAAAAAAGAAAGAAAAGAAAACTATAACATGGACTTTACCTTCCAAAGGCAAACAATGTAACCTGATCATGTGTACCCTCTGAAGTTTTTTAAAAGTTTTAAAAATTAAAAAGATTCCCTCAAAAAAAGTTCATTTTAGTGTATTGCCTCAAATATTTTTTCAGTGAAATATACAGCATAAAAGCTAAAATCATATATAATTTTATACCATTCTCATTGAATAACAAACATATAGGCATTTTCTTACATTGACCATTTGCTTTAAGTGTCTTTTTTTTTTTTTTGGCATCACAGCTCACAGCAACCTCTAATTCCTAGGCTCAAGCGAGTCTCCTGCCTCCGTCTCCCAAATAGCTAGGACTACAGGTGCCTGCCACAACGCCTGGCTATTTTTTGGTTGCAGCCATCATTGTTGATTGGCAGGGCTGGGCTGGATTCGAACCCACCAGCTCAGGTGTACATGGCTGGTGCCTTAGCCCTTTGATCCACAGGCGCCGAGCCATACGTAAGGGTCCTTTTTAAGGTTGTATAACTTATTTAGATTATAAAGATCTCATAATCTGTTAAACCAATCTACAGTTAGGTATTTATTTAGGCTAACATTTTTATAATGTTAAAAATCATTGTATGAATCTTTGATTACATCTTTGGTATAATACTGAGACAAAATATTCTCTTTGGCTTTGGACACATACTGCACCAAATTAATCTCTAGAAAAGATCTATAGGGTAGAGGAATCCGTATGTACCTCACTGTATCTCAAGAAGCACAATGCTATTTAAAAAAAAAAATCAGAGCCAATATGACAGGTTAAAAATGGTATATTATTAAAAATTTTGTTTTTCTGATAATTAATGAGATCATATTATTCAGATATTAGTTGTTTTTGTAATTGGGTACCTATACAATGCTAACATGCAAAATGGTAATTATTTTCTTATTTGTGAAAGCTCTTTAAATATTGTCATTATCTGTTCTATTGTCAAAATTTACCCTGTTCTTAATATTAAATTCTGTGATGTCCATTTACATATTGAAATTTAAATGTGCATCTTAAAATTTTTTAGTAATACGTAAATACATATGTATTATTTCCAAAAATTAAATATAGATGCATATATGGTAAAGAATAAAAATTCCCTTTATAATCCTCATCCTTCATACCACCTTCTTCTATATTAATGTTCACTGCTTATAACATATATACTTTCAAATATTTTATATGTAAATACATAAACATAATCAAATGCCTAGCTTTTTAGTTTTTAATTACATACATGTACTATATGAACTCAGATTATTCATGTTTTTCTTCTATTTATATTTTCAATTAATATATCTTGAAGAGCTTTTGAGCATGAAAACAGTACCCACTGTCATGGATCAATAAATATTTCTTGAATTTACCATGACAACACAAAGAGATCACCTAAATGTTTTAGGTAGCTACAGGGAGTTTATAGTAACTAATGACACAATTCTTTATGCTTGTGAAACTGTATGAATACCTTTGTGGAATAGATTAAATAAAAACTGTTGTGTAAGGGTTTATAAACATCAATCTTTAGTTATTAAACATATTAGGGACTATTTTAGTGCTATTTAGTTCCATTGACTTATCCTTCTATTCTTTTAGAGAAGTCCTACCTTATTTCCAGTGTTATTTTATATATATTTTAGTATTTAATTGGGCAAGTCCTCCAAGTTTTTCATAGTTGCCTTTATATTTCTTCAAATGATTTTTAAAGTAAGTTTAAAGTTCTCAGTGGAATTTTGATTTAGACTCATTAAAATGATTAACTTGAGAAAATGTGTTATCTCTCTCTCTATAAGTATCATGTTTACTTATTCAAATTTTCTTTAATTGCTCAGAGAAACACTATGGTTTTTCATATTAATCATACACATCTTAAGATTTTTAAGAGTTTAATACTCTTTCAAACAACTACAATAAGAATATGAGTGATTTTTTTAAAGAAAATACTTATTTTATTTGAACTGCAGGGAAAGCCAGTAAGATAATATAAAAAATTACTTACACATCTGGCGTATGTTTAATTTTCTGAAAAGGTAAATACTTTTTCAGTCTAGTCTGTATTCTAATTTACATATAATAATATATTCCAAACCAAATGCATGTTTTCACTTGATTCATCCTTCTGATTTCTTCCATTAATGTAGCTGACTGAATACACAGCAACTTAAAATAGTTAGAACATTTACTTTTTGGCAAAAAGAAAAATATACATTCGATTTAATTGCAAGAATGAACTAAAAAAACTGAGACACAAATTGATCTTTGGAAACAAATCTCGAATTGGTCTTTAAAACAAACTTTCATTTTTAAACAATATCATTTTATAAAACTACACAAGTCTAAGTGATGTTTACAAAATTTGTCCAGAAATTCTTCAGATAAACCATAGAAGAAAATATACATTTTTGATCAGTTAATTATCTTTGCTACTTCATTTATATGCAGAATAATTTTTTAGAACATAAAACTTGATTATGAAGCCAAACATATTTTGATCAACAAAGTTGTAGTTCTACCATGATTAACCATATTATCTTTACAATTTAGGGAATATGATTAATTTGAGTTTTCATAAAACAAATATTTATAATAGGAAACAGACACAACTCAAATAACTCAATAATGTGAATTTTAGAAATCCAAGTACCTTAACTTCTTCACATAGTTCAGTAAGTCGAGCTTCTACATCCATTTCCTCTGGAAGGAGTAAAGAGTAATTAGAGGAAATATTTCAGTGTTAGATCTGAAAACTATTTTTGAAATTATATAAGTAAATTATATTCCCTTAAAAAAACCCCATAAGATTGAGAAATATTTTTGGATTATATTCAATGAATTAAATTTCAGTGTAATATATTTTTATAAATACATTAATAGGTAATAGGAATTATTAAATTCTATGTTCTTATTATTAAACAGTGTGTTTCAATTCTCATAAGACTTAACAACTGTCAAGGAAAAATCAACTATGTATGTAATTTGTACATATGTCACACAAAAGAAAAAAATGTATAATTAGGTTATGCTGCATTTCAGATTTTGTAATTTCTTGTAAAATTTAACATTTGTGTTATATGTGCATATGGCTTCCTCTTTACAAAGTTATTCCTAAAAAAACTCCAGTGAAATTAATTTTTATAACTGAAACACACTTAAAACATACCTAGAACATATACTATTCATGATAAAATCTTTTTCAATAAAATGTTAGTTCCTAATTTAGTGTAATAAATTAATTTTTCTATAAGATATTCTTAAACTGAGGCAGATTTTTGCTACATATTGCTGATTTATTTAATGTACATTACAATCATCTACAAAAGCGTATATATATTTACAATTTAAAAGGTAGTATTTACAAGGGAATACAGAAACTAAAGAATATAAAGATTTATTATTTATTTTTGCAGGGAGAAATTATATTAAGACCTGAAATATTATCTTAAATATATTTAATTTAATTACTGGAAATCAAGCTGGAAGTTATTCTCTTAAAATAACAGCATAGTTTTAATCACACAAAATTCCATAATCTTATTATGACAGTTAACTGATCATTCTCATACAAAGGCAAAAATATATTCCATGACAACCCTGAATGCACTGTCAGCTCACTGTCTCATAGATTAGACAAAAAGAATGATAAACATGTAAATTTAATAAAATAAGCAGTCACGACTATGTGATAAACACAACTAGGCTATATTGTGAACAAATACTCTGTTGGTAACTAAAAACAGTAGAACACATATACGTTTTGTAATTCACAAAATATACAAATAAAATTGCATATTGACATATACCTAAATTTGATCAACTAAATTTGATCACTAAATTTGATCAACTCACTGATAACTAGAGAAATTTGCTAAGATTTCACAAATCATCTCACTGTTAAGATAAAATAGGTGGCTTCTAATATTAGGTTTTCCAAAACAGAAGGAATTGGCAGCAGACTCTGCATTAAAATTACATCTTCTACATAGCAACATATGTTTTCCTATTACTCATGGTCTTTTCTTGTGATTGAAGAAAATCAGTAAAATCAGTCTTACTAGGTTGCATGTCCTATCTCTGAATTTAAAAAAAAAGAAAAGAAAACTCTTTGAGGTTTGATGCATTTTTAAAATGTTTACATAGGAGCCTAAATTAAACTGGTACATCTGGATTGTGATTAGTGAGTTACTTTAATGCAGTGGTTCTCAACCTGTGGGTCGCAACCCACAGGAAGTGTATTAAAGGGCCACGGCAATAGGAAGGTTGAGAACCACTGCTTTAATGCAAACGACATCTTAAAGAATGTTTAAAAGTAAAACTTAACTTCAAAATCTTAGAATCAAAATTATTTCAAAATCACTTAGGATTTTAAAGGAAGTTGAAAATTCTATTTTAATTATTTTTTCTTTTAAAAAATGACATATAGTTAACAATATGGGTTTGAACTGTGGTGATACACTCATGCACAAATTATTTTTAGTAAGTAATTGGAATTTTTTTTAATTTATGACAATTTTTAAAACCTAGCAAACTGTGTTGCCTATAAATATCAAAAATTAAAAAGTTAAGTATGTCATAGATGCATAAAATATACATATATAATCATGTTATATGTTAATCGGCTGTTTACATTACTGGTAAGGCTTCTTTCTGGTGAGCAGTAGGCTATTTATTAACAGGTTTTTGGGAAGTAAAGTGCTATTTTATACAGATTTTTGACTGTGTGGGGCTGGTGTCCCAACCTTTGCACTGTTCAAGGGTATGCTGTACATTCATTTATATAATTTCATAGAAGTGTATAAATGTGGTCATTATTATATATAAATTCTTTTTTTTTGAGACGGAGCCTCAAGCTGTCACCCTGGATAGAGTGCCGTGGCATCACAGCTCACAGCAACTTCCAATTCCTGGGCTCAAGCGAGTCTCTTGCCTCCACCTTCCAAGTAGCTGGGACCACAGGCACCCACCACAACGCCCAGCCATTTTTTGGCTGCAGCCATCATTGTTGTTTGGTGGGACCGGGCTGGATTTGAACCCGCCAGCTCAGGTGTACGTGGCTGGTGCCTTAGCCGGCTAAGCCACAGGCGCCAAGCCTATATATAAATTCTTTTGAGAGGCCTTGGCTCCTCGTTCTAGGCCAAAGCTACAATCTAGAACATATCAATTCATATTTTTCAAATATATACACACATGTCTGAGTTTTGTAGTTTCTGTTTTACAAAAATAGAATTGTATTTTGACACACTTTTCTTTACTTGCTCTTTTCTCTCAGCAATGGTTTGTGGAAATCTAGTACTGGCTCTAAAGCCTTTTTTAAATTGGCTACATAATGTTCCTGGATGTGGGTATATCACATTTCTTCTATAGTCTACTCTTTGCCCAAATACTGGGCATTTACCTTTGCTTATAATGTTTTGCCACTAAAAACAATCTGCAGTAAACCTGTTTATATCTATATCCTTATATACTATTATCTTTTTTTTGTGATACAGGTTAACAGAAGTGGGGGTTGCTAGGTCAAAGGGTACATGCATTTTATATCCACCCATTCATCTATCCATTCACCCAACAAATATTTTTAATACAGCTCAAAAAAACGCCATACGATGCCAACTTTAAGGATAAAAAATATATCAATAAAAGAGTTCCTTAACTAACTTCATTATGCTTTACACTTTTGAATCAAGTCTTTTTCTATCCAACCAAGATAAGGCTCTTTCTTTCTATATTTCTTATTGTATTAAACAGTATTCTATAAAACTATTTAGACTGCACACATGCAAATTGATAGGCTGGCAATGTAATAGTTTAAATCAGAAGTCTGTTAATCACTAAAAAAAAAAGTCAAAACATTTTATAAATGGCCACGATTTCATATGGTGAAATCTTTAACTATACTCCATAAAGAATAACTATAAATAATTTTCAAACTTTCTTTTTTCTTCCTGGTAAGAAAATCAGTTTCTCCTAACAGACTTAGTAAAAACTAACAACGGTTATTTCTGAGCTAGTTTTCATGTAAGAAAAGTTGAGAGAGAAAGATTATGGCTTCTTAATTTACTTTTGTTCATACTTCTGTGATAAATAAAACTGTGATTTTATTTCAGTTTTTTATTTCTATAGCTTTTCATAAAATGTAACTGTGATGGTCTAGTCAATACAAAGTAATAACTTCTAATATTCTTGTAGTAAGATAGTAAATTGTTATTGTTATTTAAGAACAAATGTCTAAAATATGTATGAAAATAGATGAAATGATGATATCATATTTCCTTTACCACATATCTGGGTAGCGGTAATTTGATGTTATTATTATTTTTTATATATGGAGTAAAAGAACAAATAAAAATTGACTTAAAAAACAAAACCAGATACTGAAGATGCTTTTGTTCTCAATTTCTGCAATGCATGAAACAAATGTTAGTGTTTAAATAACATTTCATTATCATTAGGCCTATCTTAAGATGAAATTACCTTGAAAGCAAATTTAAGGAAAAATCATAAAATAAACAAGTTCTACAATAAACATGGTTTTGAAAAAATGCACTTTGTAGAAACTTTACAAAGAACATGGAAAAAGCATATTCTTTGCAGTTACTATTTCTAGTTTTAAATAAATATTCAATATTACAAATTAAAAAATTAACCAAAACTTATCTACAAATTAAATTGATTCTAAAAGTAATTTCTTATGTAAGAGTGATGAAAACACATTATATGAATAAATACATATTTATGAAATTTGATGCTAGTTTAAAACAAAATTTCATACTATTTTAAAGGGACTATTTACTTATCCTATTTGTAAACATACCTAGACAGGTGTCTTTCTGGGTTCGTGGCTGTTTTCTTCTGAGAAGACGCTCGTATAGGACCTGCACGCTGCCCTTGGCTAGTTATAGGATGGCACACAGCACTAGTTACTATACTCCTTTTACAACAAAATTGACTAAATGTTCCAACTTGTTAATAATAGACTTAGTATTGATCTGATGGTGCAGTTAGATAATTAGCTTATTAGAATTACAAATGATGTACATTCAAGTTTATACTATATTGTTTTTTTCTATTTAAATTTGTCATTGACTTTTTATAATCCAATATTATTTTTATATTTTAATTTCTTAAGACTCAGAATTTGAGTGTAGGCAGGGATTTCAAAAATCAGCTAGGTCCACTCCTTGTTTTCACAAGTTTAGATACTGAGATTCAGATGGATCATATGACTCGCCCAGACCTAGATTACAGAACCCCTTATTCTCTTTTTCAATAAGAGCTCCTTGTACCGAACCAATATTTAATTACATGTTGTCATAAAATGTACATCATTTATCTAGGAGAAAAGAAAAAGGCAAGAAAGCAGAAAGGAATTCAAGATTTATTTTAAAGAGGGAAGAGATTTTAGATAAATTTTTCAAAGCACGGTGGAGTTTAAGATTTTTTTAATATATCCCTATTTGAAAACTCAAGTACCAACAGATGCAAATATAATAATTCTCTAATAGAGAATTACTTTCCATCTACTTATTAAAACTGGTGAATATAGTGATGTTTAGTCAATAACATAATATGAAATATATTAGCACCCATAATTTAATGTAGTAGGGTAAAAATCAATAATATTGCTAGTTTAGAAAATGTAATCAATACTTTTATTTTGAATAGTTAACAGCATTTTAGATGTTTTCCTAGAAGATACATTCAACAATATTCAAAAATTCACAATAAGGGAAAGGAAAATAAAAGTATTACCCACAGTAAGTGAAAAATGAATCTTGATTTTTAAAAATTCTTCAGAAACTGTTATAAACTATGCGTTGATGCCTACAAAAACTGTATTGTGCTATTTCCTGCATTCAATCATTCATTCAACCAACACATTCTGAGTTAAATATATGTCTAAGGTACTAATAATTTCATTCTATTTCTATTATTCACTAATCAAAACTAAGTAAAGTCTACGTTTGCTTTAGAGTTTTATTTTCTGATAAAATATTTTAAACTAGTGTTTTGGAATAAAGCTGACATTCTTTAGTTACTGACTCCTGAAATTAAATATAAGGACTCTTTTATTATGTTATTTTTTGTATTTCAGCCCAAAGTAATATATAAGACTTAAAAGTTACCCAAAAGAAAATTGACAATCTTATAAATAATTGAATTATTACAGTGAAGGTAGATTAATAAATTAGTAATAAAGTGCTAACATTGTCTAAGCATTTGAAATAAATCTTTGCCTTTGAAAAGAGAAACATTTTTAATATTAATTATAAATTTTACCAATAAACTTATTTCCTTTCAGAAAGAAATTTTTTTCTACTGTAAAATGTGATTTACGTGTTTCTTTATCTGTAAATATTACATGTTAAATCAACTTGCAAATCACATGCAGATGGACATCTTCCTGATACTATAGAGGCATTTTATCGGCTCATCTAACCTAATATGAATATATTCCTCCAGCTGGGTGAGTTTCTCCTGATCATTCCATAGCTAAACTGATTTCTTATCAACTGCTATTGCAAGAGAAAGGGAAAAGGAAAAGTCAAACTCTTTAAAGACAGAGACCTATCCTTTGCTCTATACTTAGTACACAGTACCCGACACAAAAGGTGCTCAGAAAAAGCCCACGGGAATTAAGCAATATTATTCCCAGAGCTCTTTTACACCCTTGCCTTTTGGATGATTTCACCTTTCCTTTCTGATACATGTACCACATCTGATTCCTTGTAATCTCTTTACCTTGAGAATGGAAATCACTTTATTTATAGACTCAAAGTGTGTGACAGAAATAATTGTAAATAAGCACAAAATAATGCCGCCCTGTATTCTACTGTAGTATTACACACTGAAACTATTAACACATTTTCTTAGAGAAATACTATACATGTAGCTTTTAAGTTTTACATCACTATTTTCACAATACTACATTTCAGGTATGTGATAGCATCTTTCATTAATATGGCAGTTTAAGAGCTTTGTGATATGTCATTAAACCTAATCAAAATTTTAATGTAATTCTCTTTCAAAAATGTTAAGTTCCAAATCATCAAATTAAAAAATATTTGGAACATAATTTTTCCACTAATTGATAAGAAACAGCTTAAATTAATTAGTTCTATTCTATAAATGATTCTTTGATTTTTAAGAGAGAAAATTTAAAAAAATTTACATTTCAAGTAGTAGCCTCCTATAGAATTTTTCTAAGGAAAATAGAAGGTTTCTAAGTCTGTAAAATACAAGAATGAAAGAGAATGTTTTAGTAGAATGATCAAAATATTATCCCTTGCATATTACCATTTCTGTTTTGAGAAAGAATAAAGTCAAAAAAAAAAAAAAAAAAAAAGAACAAACCTATTTTCGATAGCTTGTGTATCTGTGTAATCACCAGGATTACTGACTAAAGCATTCCAAAAAGTCAGTTTTGTAAAATCTGCCTCTAGTCAAGTCAAGATAGCATAAACTAACCTGATAAAATAATGGAATTAATCAAATCCATTTGAGTAGTTGCTGATAGGCAGTGACACAACAGACAGTGTTTTTTAAATTCACAGCTAAATTTAAGTAGGGTCAAGCCCTTACACTTTATCTTGTAATTCAAAAGACAATTAAAATAGTGTAATTAGTCTCGAACCCAAGAACTATTTTCAGTAATAGTTGATTATTTTTGAGAATACATCAATACTGTTAAAAGACAGAGATCCTTGCAGAACAAAGGAATAAACAAAGAATACTGAGTAAGTAAACTTCAAAGCAATCCATTACTTAGTCAAATATATAATAAAAAAAATTGATTCTGACAAAAGCTATCAGCTTATATTTAAAAATAAAAGCTATAAAACTAACATAGAAAGTTTGAATAAAAAATTATCTTGCCAATCCCAATAATTTATTGTTTGTGAAATGATACATAAAAAAGCATTTTGCAAACTACAATGGTACATGAAATCAAAGCAATATGTACTATACCATTATGTAAATACAGATATTACTTTTTGATTAAACTTGAAACTTCATTTTTTAAATAATTTTCATGATTTAAATAATTTTCAAAGTGTTAAAATATTAATTTATTTTCTCTAAAGCAATCTAAAAAGAATAGCGATATAACTTAAAACCAAATGTACATAATAATGTCCCAGGTACCCACAATCTGCTTTCATTGCAAAATATTTGAAAGTATGGATTTAATTTTCATTCTTATGATTCCATAGATATTAATAATTATATTCACTTTCTAGTATGTTTTCTGTTTATATTTTAAGAGTAGCAGTATATTGACATTTTTTAACGTAACAAAAGACTCATCTTAAACTCAGCACCAAGAAGTTACTTTCAATATTGTAAAAAAATGTTTTTAATCGCAAAAAGTGATTATCAAGAGTTGAAAAAGATGGAATTGATAGAGAAGTAAAAGTGAAGTAGATAAATATTGTAGTTTTAGTATAGAAAAACTATGGCAAAGCTAATTAGCAATATAAAATAAAGAGAATAACTTGAACTGTAGGATAGGTCTTGCTCCTTTGAACATACCCAGTTCTAGCTTCTGACAAGAGGGAATCTCTTCTGTTACCGTAATGAAGTAGCTGTGCAATCCCTTGAAGGCTAGCAGCAAAGTGGCACAAAGTGTATAATGAAAATGATAGGCGTGATGTAGAAAGGAGTCTGCAATGATGAAGCTGCAACCCTAAACAAAACATAGATTCGATATAGAGTGTTAGTAACCCAAAATCTAAAAATACTACACTCGAAACTTGGGAAAATAAAGAAAAATAAACCTAAGCATTTGCAAGCAGTTATTCTAAAACACAGAAATTCAGTAATATTTTAGAGGTGTTTAAAATACAAATAATTTAAACACATGAAATTAGACACTAGTAATTTCAGTTACAGTGGATTTTTACAACAAGAAATTATGATTTTTTGATAACATGAGATTCATATTACATTTGGACTGAGGAATAGACACTTGGCTTTTATAAGATAAACACTATAAAAATCGTTGTATTTGCACTACTGTAAACTGGATTTCAACTTTGCCAATTGTTCTTTATAGGCACTTCTCAGGGATGATTTCTTTTAAGGAAGCAAGGGGTGATAGTACAAGTTTAAAAAGGAACCGGCTGTCAAAGATCCACTAAATCTGTTAACATTTTGAAGTATTGGGTTTGTTTTCTTATTTAAGTAGATCTGTTAGTTGCTAAGCTCAATTAATAAAAAGAAATATCACATTAACAGATAAAACAAGTAAAAACATTTCCTTTAAGATAAGGAGAGAAAGATTTATAAGCATAATCAGTCCTTACATCTGGTGATAACTGTTTTGTGTAGTTAAGACCAAAGACCACGCTTTCAAGAGTTGGAATCACAGAATCTTTGTTTTGTGCTGGTGCATTTCTATTTAACCAAGTCGTCTTCACAGGGCGAGGAAAGCTGGAGGAATAAGTATTACATTATTAGTGTCATAATAGTCTATTTGAATATAAGTTAAATATTTGCAAAAGAAAATCTTATAGGAATAGAAGAGCAAGGATTTTGCAAGGTTATGAATTCTGAAGTATTCTTAAGGTAATTTTTCCTTAAAAATTGGAATAATTATGAAAAAATATAATGAGTATAAAAAAACTAAGGCTGAATATTTGCGAAATTGGATTTTCAGAAGTTGCAAAGGACATTAAAGATGAAACATAGTGGGATACAGAGTAGCTAAAGGACACCTGAGGGTTAAGCTGGAGTTTGGAAATACTGTCACTGTGGTAACAACTGGTTACCACACCTGAAATGCAAATACTCTAAATCAAGTATGGATGCTGCTTATAGAAATAAGAAGCACCCACTTGAATACAGAAGAAGAAAAATTACTAAATATATCAAAAATAAGATATGTCCCTTAATTCTCTTCACTAAAAGGCAAAAACCCTATCAAAATAATTTTTATAAGTGCTTTAAGGCATCCTCTCAATCATATACGAACTACTTCTGTTAGTATTAACACTGCATTTATAAATCCATAAATTTCACAGAATAGGAAGCACATTTCTGTCTGAATGTTTAAAAATTATACACAATTACATTTGAGTATTTGGACTGTTTGGTAGTTTGATAAATGGGAAAAGACAGAAAAGTAAATCAATTCTGCCATAAGCACAGAAGAGTCTTTGTTTGCAAAATCAATATGCTTTGCAAAAATAAATTATCTATATCCCAGCAATGAAAGGAGTTGCAAGTCAATGGTAAATTCAATGTTTTTTTCAGAATTGGGTCATACAAATTGTACTTAAAAACATCTAACATAAGAAATAGTTCGTATAAAAAACAAAGAAATTCTAAAGCTTTTTCTTTAATAATCAATATTATGTCTATAATTGGGTTGACTATAGAAATTATTTTAAATAAACATTACATTTAAGACGTAATGTTATAAGGTAATTTTTTTCAATGTACTTAGAGGATAAAAAGCCACCTACAATAAAACTTCAGGAAAAACTTGTTGAAGAAGAAATAAGTAGGGAATGTAATCCTTGGACAGGACCCCTTTACCAGCACACCACAGCAAAAAGCTTTCCTTACTCTTCCCTTGCTTCCCTTTCCCGACCTATTGTTTACAGGCAGAGGAAGGCAAGGGAAGACTCTGCTTTTTCCAGGGCAAAGTTCTAGCAGCAAGAGAGGGGCTATAAGGACCGTGGCAGCGAGGTAGAGAACAGCAGCCTCAGCTGTTGCAGGCGTGTTGTTTGCTTTCCCGGGCACTAACCAGAGCCAACAGTTAATCCTCTTGGCTTCTGATTCTGAGCCAAAACTGTCTTCTTCCAGTAAACGGTCTCTAGGAGATGAGCTGCCCCTTTTTCCTACTAGTCTGTGGCAAAAACTGCTGCATTGCAAGAGGAAGCACACATTTAACTCACTAGGATTTGTGACATGAGTATCGCTATCATGTTTAATTAGGGCCTTAAAAAGCAACTTAATCACCCAGGCTAATCTCTATAAATTGTGCATTTTTCAAAAGAGAACTAAGTTAGTTTTGTAAAGATAGTCGTGGTAAGGTTTAAAAAGAACGGTTAAAACAGCTTATTTAAGGAATCTTACTGAAATTACAAAAAGATCCATAAAACTACACTAATGTGCTTTATAAATAGATAAAATTTTAGCATTAAAACCTAATATTTCATAGTCATATAAAGGCAACACTGCTTATGCTAACTTTATTTGGAAGTTATAGTTCAAAACATGTCTTATCACAGAAGTTTCATTAACTTATACTGTTATTACATAGTAATCAATTTCAGGAAATCTTTCAAAAATTTTTTCAAGAAGTTAATAATTTAACAAACCCTTTTTGCTTATATAGCTATAGCAACCAAGCACAACCTCTCCAAGGCCTAAGGAGGTCAAAGACAGCAAGACGAGTTATGCATCTTATTATAGAACAAGGAAGTCAAAGCAAATCATCAGGAGAAATATACTTCCTCCTGCCCTGCATCTAACAGGAACTAGTCAACAGATCTTTAGATAAGAGATTAGACAGCAACACAGTGAAAGAGGTTCTCAACTACTTTTTAAAACAATGTAAAGATATGGCACGGGAGGCTACTACTTGTGGTCAATTATGTTAAATTGTGTTGGGCTTCTATAAAATTCTGAGAGTAATTCTGCAAAAAATGACCTACTTAGCTTTCTAATAAATGAGCTTACCATGATATGCTTTAGGCATTATCCCTAATATCAGCTGTCAGAAACAGATCTGCATCAAAAGTTACAGACAGCTCAGAAATCGAATCAATTGGGAGTCTTTTGTATGTCCATTGGCTGCCCATACTATAATTACGTTTTTACCATAAATACTGAACAGTCTGAGCATACTTTTATACTACTGAAAGCCAATCTGTCTCCCCATGGAAGTAGACAGAAAATGAAATTATCCCAATGTATTTATTAGTATCCATAATATACACCCTTTAAAAAAATGGTACATGGTATAATTTTAAAATGCTTAGTAAAAATCCATAAATTGGTTCATAACTTAGAGAGCAAAAATTACTATATGAAAGGAAGTTAAGAAAATAAAATTACTCCATCTAGAAAACAGACAAAGAGGAAAAACAAAGAAAAAACTTCCTATACTTTGCCAGAGAATGTGTATTTATAGAATAGCACTGTATCAAAACACAGGTACAGACTAAACAATGTTGTGTGGTCATTTCCAGAATGTATTTCTTTTCTTTTCTTTCAACTTATTTGAAATTGACCAAGATTATTCCATACTTCTGTAATAAAAAGTTAGTCTAATGTTCTAAGCTCTTGAATTTTATTTTAACATGAAAGTATTTGCTAAGTAATTATAAATTAAAAAATCTTTACTATTTCAGTTATCTTTATCAAAATATATTTTCACTACACAAATAAAAGACATTACATTAAAAAGCACCAAGGCATTGGTTAAATTTACCTTATTAGCGGCTGGTGTAGTGCAACCAATGATGCATGGACTGTAACAGACACAACAGAAAGGTGGAAGTAATCAAACATAACATTGACATGGTGATGAAGGCCTCTGTGTGGGCTAAAGTGCAGCTTCAATGTTCGGCTACTTATTAGTTGTAAGGTGTTCAGATCACCTGCCCTGCAAAAAGCAAAACACTTGAATATGAGTACAGAATATTTAGTAAAAGCCAATATTTTGTAGAGTAGTTTAAATTATCAAAAACATATACTTATTTTTAAAAATTTAGAATAAGAATAATTTTAAAAGCATCAAATTTGTATCTGATGACAATAGGAACATTAAAGTTGAGAAAATAAACCAGATCTTACCTATAGTTTTCTATGATATGAGTTACATTTTCATTAATATCCCTATGAGTCCCTTTTTTTTTTTTTTTTGCAGTTTTTGGCCGGGGCTGGGTTTGAACCCACCACCTCTAGTATATGGGGCCAGTGCCCTACTCCTTTGAGCCACAGGTGCTACCCACCTATGATTCCTTTATTTTTTTTCTTTTTTGAGACAGAGTCTTACTTGGTCATACTCAGTAAAGTGCTAAGGCATGATAGCTCACAGCAACCTCCAAGTCTTGGCCTCAAGCGATTCTCTTGTCTCAGCCTCCTAAGTAGCTGGGACTACAGGTGCCCCGCCACAATGAACTGCAATTTTTTTTTTATAGATGGGGTCTTGCTCTTGCTCAGGCTGGTCTTGAACCTGTGAGCTCAAGGCAATCCCCTCACCTCAGCCTCCTAGAGTGCTAGGATAACAGGCATAAGCCATCGCACCCAGCCTCTATGAGTCCTTTTTGATAATTCAGGGATTAATCTCGAGGAAAATTTTAGTCCACAGGGAATATTGTTTATGACAAGGTTGAAGTGTAACATAGTTTAAATCCTACTACAATAAATCCCCAAAGATATGTCAAATTACTTTTGCTGTACAAAATTTTATTAAATGCTGCTCAAAAATAAACAGGCCATTGCTTATTTAGCAAAATAAAACTGTTTAGTTTTGTCATTAGATTTACATAAATAAAAAATCTGATTCAATGCCATGAAAAATTATAACCAAACATACTTAAAAAAAAAAAAATCTAACCATACATTAGAAATACCTATTGGTAATGATCTACTTATTTATTTTGGCTTACTTCACATAAAGACTTTTGACTTGGTTAAAAAAGTACTGTGACTAGTTATTAATCTTACATGAAACTAAATTTAAATACCATTTTCAAGAAGTATTGCTAAAAGTATATTTTCAGTGAGGAAAAAACCCTTCAAAAATAAAATTGTTAAATGGATTTTTTAAATTCTTATTTTAAATGAATTCAAGTGCAATTTGTCCCTAAAATATACTACTGCATGTCCAGGTATTTGGGCAAGTTTTATGTAGCCAATCCTAAAACTTTCTCAAGAGCTCTAGTAATTATTTCAAAATCACTCTACTTGGTCTGGATATATCTGATATTGAAATTGGAGAAAATATACTGTTATAAAGGGAAATTACAAACATATTTCACTTATAAGGATGCAATATCCTAAACAACATATTCACAAGTTGAATTAAAAATTAATGTTTAAGTAATGTGCTTTGGTCAAAATTGAATCCAGTTTATATGAGAATTAGTCACTAATTTCACTAAATCGGGCTTCAGTGATTCTCTTGCCTCAGCCTCCTAAGCAGCTGAGACTACAGGTGCCCCACCACAACGCCCGGCTATTTTTGTGGTTGTAGTTGTCATTGTTTAGCAGGCCTGGGCTGGATTCGAACCCACCAGCTCTGGTGTGTATGGCTGGCGCTGAACCAGGGATAGGCTGTACTCTAAGAAGAAAATGGGGAATCTAATACTAACAAATAATAGTCATGAGTAACTAAAGACTTTTTTCATTGTTTAATTAGCTACTTACGAATAATCTCCATCTGTGAAGTGCAGGTCCAAGGACAAAAGGAAATTCATTTCCTCGAGAGTTTCTTCAATCTGAAATTACAATATAAAATAACTTTTGAATATATATAAAGTTAGAAATATGCCTGAGGCTTTACACAAAAAATTTATCTCTAATACATGTGAAGAGATGTTTACCTTTTTTTCATCCAATAACATCTTAACTTTGAAGATCATAACATCATTTAAAACAACCTCTTCATTTTTGTACAGAATTTGAAATGTTTTGCTGCAAATCAGAGAATCATGAACTGATGCTGGGAAGGCTAATGGCATGCCTAAAACAGAAAGAACATAGACTTTGAAGCCAGACTAGCTGGTTTAAATCCTGGCTCTGCCATTTATATTAATCTATCTATGACAGTGGTTCTCAACCTTCCTAATGCTGCGGCCCTTTAATACAGTTCCTGTGGGTCGTGACCCACAGGTTGAGAACCGCTGATCCATGACCTTTATTAATTGTTCTCTTTCTTCCATGCCTCACATCCAATTCTTCAGCAAACCCCATTGGCTCTTCTAACAAATGCTGCTATACTTAAACACAAAAAAAGAAGACTACCTAAAAGAGATTCTAGCAACCAGATACGAAATTGTATACAAAATCTATACTTCTACATTGCTTTGGATTGACAATTAACCTTCTGTGAATGTTGCCTGTTTTCCTCAACTGCTGTCAATTGATAAACTTTTAAAAAAAAGACACATCGATGACTTACAAACAATAAAACTGGCCTTAATTTAACTCTTCCACCAGAAGCAATGGGCAAATCAGACGTGCAACTTCCTGGCCATTCATTCACTCATCCAACCAACGAATACTTGTGAACACCTGTTAGGCACCAGGCCTCTGCAGGTGTTGTGGATACACAGCAACATGAAGATAAGACTTTCTGACCTGACAGAGCTTACTTCCCCCCTAATGTGTGCGTGTGATCAATCAATCTAGGACAGAAAAAAAGAGAACTGATATTTATTGTAACCTGGTCACATAACTTTCTAATTTAATTTTCACAAGTACACTGTGAGACAGTGATTATTTCCACTTCATTGATTAGGAAAGAAGACACAGAGGAACTGAATAATTTGCTGAAGCGCATGCAGCTAGTGAATGGCAGAATAGGACTTAAAACCAGCTCTGACCAAATTCAAACATTTTCTACAGACTACGCTAGTTTAATATTTCCTTGATATGTCAGATAAAGTAAATTCAGGGATCTTTTGTGAGGCCTCCTCTCTTCAGTCCTCCCTTCTTGTCCCTAGTCATCCTAGTTCATGCTTCTCATCTCAGAAATGGTTTTACTGGTTTTCGGACAAATATTAAATTTTTAAATTAAATTCATTAACACAAGATGTTGCCTTAGGAGCTTATTACTATGCTACATAATAGAAATTACTTAAAACATAAGGAAAATGAATTTTATTGTTTCATTCATTACATTAAACAGTTCATAGTAAGACAAGTCAAATTTGACTGTTTCTCATTATTTCTTATATTTCTAGAAGCCCAATAATACTTCACATGAGTTCAGCCCCATACAGTTTGCTAAGTGCTTTCATTTATTTAATGTACAACCTCATGAAATAGGTATACATTTCACAGAAGAGAAACTGAAGTTTAGAGAGGTCAAGTGAGTTTTTCCCAGACAGCATGAAAGGAAGTTGGTCTCCAGATTCCGGGTCACCACTTTGTTACCTTTGTCACAACCACGTGTCTCAATCAACAGTTTCTAAAACACGTAAGATAGAACTCTGTCTCTCTCTCTATAATAGTGACCCAGACCAGTGTCATACTAAGCACTTAAGATCTCCTTTCGTTATACTGGGTAGTCATTTCAATCCTACTAACCCTTTCCCTCTCCTGTGAGCACAGAAATACAAAAGCTGTTCACTTGTTTTCAGCCTTTAGAGTCAACCCATAAATAAAGCACATAAGACTTAACTACAGTTACGAAATATGGTATGAATGCTATCCTCCTTAATAACATTAAATATAAAATAAAAGATATATCTAACAGAGGTTGGAAAATGGAAAGAGACTGAAAATTTTTAAAAAGAGGTGAGAATGTTTGTATCCTTATTAAAAACTGGAGGTTCTATAATAATCACTGAAATAGGAAATGGAGTTTAAATACATTATTTGAAGATACAAAAATAGAGAAAGATCTGAGAATATCTTTTTGTAAAAGGCGGGGGAGGAGAGAGAAATGGTGTACATCAGATAAATTAACTTTTATTATAACAGGAAGTCCATTGACAATGTCTACATAGGGGTAACCATAAGAATGAGAGACACAGTTAAGAGTGGTTGTATGAGAATGAGCTATGGTTTTTACTAAATGTCTTTTTGGATTAGTTGATCTTTTAACTATATGTCTGTATTATTTGAACATTTTAAAAATGTTCTTTTTTTCTGGAAAAAAGAGATGGATGAGTACTAAAAATCAAACAAAAGAAAACACATTCCATTTTAATACTATCATTACTAGAAATAGAAAGTTGTTGTTTGAACTTTTTATGGAAATTGTATATAACATTTTGAACTGGGATCAGCTTTCTTGAACCAGCAATGATTTTTCTATATCAGTCTAAGAAAGCATTCTTCATAATCCATTTTCAACAGCCCTATGCTCATTGTCTTTCATGACTGATTTATCGCTGATGACAGCTAGTTTCTCACTCAAACTACTGTCAGCGCAATCTTACGCTGGAAATAACTGTTTTGAAATGAGCTGTATAATAGCACTTAATCCACATCCCATCCAACCTAGGTCACAGGAGCCCATAGAGAAAATCATTATATTTCTCTCTTTTTCCTAAAAGTTTTCCAAAAACATATAGAAGGTATAGGAACTATGGTAAAATGCAGTGCTATAAGGCAAAGGTATTGAAATGAAAGGACAAATCAAAGTTAGAAGAAAAACAGAGCACATAATAAAAGCACAGAGAAAATCCAAGCCCTTAGAAGTAAAAAGGAATTTTGAAGAAACATAAGTAAAAGAGAACTAACATAGAGATTAAAGAAAAAACTATCCTATATAAAGATATTTATGTTCAAGAATGAAGCTAGACATCAATGAAATGCACTTACTAAGAGAAAGCCAGCTAAATACATCAAAGTAATTTCTAGAGGCAGAAAAATGCCTTTCCTTAGTAAATTTACTAATATTCAAAAGATACACACTTCAGGAACTCCTCAGTATTACTGTAAAATGACATTTTCAGAGAGTAAGGACACCGAGGACAGATACAGTATCTCTGAGACTGCAATAAACAGGCTGTCGCTTTTGCTCTTTTTTTCTTCACATTGCTAGTGAGAAAACACATCTAGACAGGAGATTATTCTGCATCTAACCATCACCTGTGAATCTCTAGTAAGTTACCACACTCCACCAACCACTGTCCTCTGTAATTTTCATACTAACATTTAACATGCTAGGAGATATTCTTGGCTACACTGGCAGGAAATACTACGTGAGACCTTTCAGATTTACTTTATCATGTAAGCGTTCAGAGAATGAAACGAGATTCAAAGGTGTAGAACCCTTCATAACATAAAAGGTAATCATGCAGGGAATAATGCTGAGCAGGAGCAAAACAGCACTTATCACAATTTCTTCAAGGTCATTTTATTTATAAAGCTTTTCAGATATCTTTTCATACCATAAACAAGAAAAACAAAATATCCTAAATTAGAGTTAAAGCTAAAACACACTGATAACATTTGGAATAAACAATATCTTGAGAAATCTTATTGGTAGTACATTTCAAACATGACAGAATTAAAGTCTGTTATTCTGAAAAAGAATGAGGAAAAAGGTGAAAGAGATTTTATGTGTTTTTTTCTTTTTTTGCCAAAAATCTAAATATTGTGTCTGCTATTTTGGTAGCTATAATCTAATCTAATAGAAAGTATGCAATCTCCTAAAGAATTCTTAGTAGGATGCTATAAAAATACACAGATCATGCTTTCGCATACAAGCTAAAATTGTCTAAGCCGCACTCTTTTGTCTAAAGCCACACACTTCTCTTTTCTAGCACAGTTTCTGCTATAAACTATTAAAAAAAAGGCTTTTCTACATACTAGTAAACTATCAGATCACACACATTTCACAGTGTATAAAAATACACATTTGGTAGTACCAGAACTTACAAACAAATCGGCAGCAACGATGATTAAGCCTAGACTCAAAACTAAAACAAAAAGCAAACCAAAAATCATAGACCCCAGGAAAAGCTTAAGAGAAGATACTCTACCATTTCAAAATACCATCTTGTCATAATGTCAAAATATTACTTTGTAAATGACATTAATTACAGTAGAGCCTCCACTGCTGACCACTCCCTACACTGGCCACCTCAAGTTGACCTCACTTTCATAGACCAGACATGCACCACATGTATGTATCAGTATATAAGGTCTAATTCCTTATGTTGGCCACCTCCATATATGGAGCAGTTTGGTACAGTCCCCTCAGCGGTCAACTTACAGAGGTTCTACTGTATACATAATATTTCTGCCATATAAATAAACTCTGACTAGTGTTCATTTTTTTATAAAAATCAAATCGTTTCCAACCATTATTTAGTTGATAGAAGGCAATCACAGAGTTTGCTTCAAATCAGGTTGTCCATGAAATAAATTCATTTCTTTTCTAGAATTTTATTTTTCTCTTAAAAATACAAAGAAGGTAAGTGAGCAGCTTTAAAATTTTCACTTTTCTGATAAGTAAATAAGGACCAAACTAAGTTGAACACACATATTCATCAGGAAAACAAAACATTAAATGAAAGATGCCTATAGTATAAGACAAGGCTAAATACTAATCACAATATTTAAATTGTTGATGTTTCACAGACTAGGTATCATCTGGTAAAGGCTGAATGATGAGTTGGTGCTTTTAAACCAGCTATGGCAGGAATCGTGGCTGAGTCTATACAGCCACCCTGTAAAAACGAACTATCACCAGATCTGGAAGCTCGGTTGTTTCAGTAAGCAGTCACTGAAGGACACGGTGTTAAGTCAGGTACTTAGCTCACAAATTATTGAAGGCACAACACTGAAAAGGTCTCGGAAAAACAACAAAGCTATGAAAACATAGAGGACGTTCTCTTGTTGCCATAAAATACACCTGTGTTCTTTAAAACACAGCATCCACTCTGCCACAGCTGAATCTATATCACTGTACCTACTATCTCCCGAGATCCCTGCCCAGGTGCATTATCCTGATCCAAAACTGCTGTCAACAAAGACGATGCAACTTTCTTCCTGAAAGGGGGCAGAAAAAGGTGTTCCTGACCGAACTGTAATATAAGTAGCAACAACCAAAGTCATTTAAGGACTCCTGGACTAACAAGAGTATCAGCAGGAGTTACTGTTAAATCTTTTGACAACTGATTTTTGATGCCCTCCCTTATCTTCAACTCATCAGTCAAGAATATTGACTATTTGTGTTTTTTTTTTTTTAGAGATAGAGTTTCACTTTGTCACCCTTGGTAGAATGCTGTGGCGTCACAGCTCACAGAAACCTAAAGCCTCCTGAGTAAGCTGGGACTACAGGAAGAAGTAGAGCTAGGAAAAATGTTTCCATAAAGTTTATGTCAAGGTAATTTATTGAAAAAGGAGGAATTTACAACATTACTATAAAGAGATAGTTTTCAACCAAACCCACAGATCAAATTACACACTGTGACATCTAATTATATACCTGTATCTAATCTATACCAATCTAAAATTTTGACAAGATTATACTTGGAAATGATAGATTTGTCCATTAGTCATGGGTATTAATTTTAATAGCCATATTCTTTCTTGAAATTTCTTTGTAATACCAAGCACAGATAAAATTTCTAGTCCTCTGAGATAGAATATACATGGAACTGATCTTAGGTAAAACATGTCAAGTGCAAGTGTTTAAATAATAATATCTGCAGGAAAATTTATAGCTTAGAAAGTACTTTCTTACAAATGATATTTAACACTCACTATAACTTTGTGAGAAAAGTGCCCTTATTACCATTAAAATTTACAAGAAAAATGAAACTCACAAAGGTGAAATAACTTTCCAAAGCACAAAGAGATTGGTCTCAAACCATTCAAACACAACTACTACAACTTAAAATTCCATCTCTGTGAATATTCATGTATGAGTCGCACACAATAAGTCATATTGTATTATTTTGTATCTGAGAAAAATAAGATAGGAAAAAATTCTCTAGATGATAAAATTAAAAGATGTTTCATTTGTAACAATTTTTTTTAACTTTTTAAACGTTAAATCTATTTGTCCAGAAGATTAACAGTGAAAAATGAAGAAATTCTACCTAACATAACAAAGTTTTGGGGTTTTACACAAGTAAAACTATATAGTAACAAATAAGGAAATGAGCAAATATTTATTCCTGGCACCTTTCTTTTGGATTTTCAGTCAATTGTTTTGCTGACAATACACAATTTTCTGGGTTTTGTCTATTTTCTATCATTTCCCCATTTCTCTTTCTAGAATTCCTTTCTTTCTACTTAATGAAATTTTTCCAAGTTAAGTTGATTAAATAATCTCACACCCAAGCATTTAAAAATTAATGTTATTTTATTATTTCCACATTATAATAACCCAAAATACCAAACTGTTAACTTTGGTATAGATTATTGATTCAATTCTAAAAAATCTCTCAGGTTCATGGAATATGAGAAAAATGTTAATAGTCAAGAATCAATATTCATAGGTTTGACATTATTTCTCTCCAAACTTCATGATAACAAAGAATAAACTGATTCTGTTTTTAAAATTCTCTACTTAAAAGTGGTTAACCTATTAACTCCCTTTTGGAATTTATGTCAAATATCTTGCAATCTTGAAAATATCTCACAAAAGTCTGAGGATTTTTCCACAGGCAAGGTCTGGAGATAAAATTGAACAAGAGATTTAGTCTATTAAATTTAAGGAAGTTCAAAAGAAAGCACAAAATCTACCTGAAAACATCAGTTGTTTTACTATTTCTGTGTTTCTTGAAGATATAGTTACAAAAGAAGACTTATTATGAGAATAAATGTTTACATACATATACCAGACCAAAAAGAAAGTTTTTATTTTATTTTAAGAAAACAGATATATATATATATCGATAGCCTTCAGGAAGATAAACTCTCCATTGTGTATAATTCATTAAACTTTAGCAGCATTTGTCCACAGCATGATAAAAAGATAATCCTAAACACCTCAAATTCCCAGGGTTTTTTTTTTTTTTTTTTGGAGACAAGAGTCTCACTCTGTCCCCTGGGTAGAGTACCATGCTATCATCATAGCTCACAGCAACCTCGAACTCTTGGGCTCAAACGATCCTCTTGCTTCAGCCTTGTGAGTAGCTAGGACTACAGGTGCGCACCACTATGCCCAGACACCTAGATTTTTTTAAATTTCAAAAATGGACTGAATTACGTTCAGCATAGCTTAAGTGTTAGGTATATTTTATTATTTTTATGCAGCTTTAGAAATTAATAATTCATTTTAGGCTTACGTGGTAACTCTTTAGAATATTTCAATAACCATTTTGTTTCCTAATAAATGCATAAACTAAGACAGCATGTTTTATAATATTGAGAAAGCCGGAAAATGTCCACTGATTATATCAGAGCCACCAGCTTTAACTTAAACCTTAAAATGCTGGTTCTCTCTTTAGAATATAAATTAACTAACAGAGCTGCTATAACATGTCAATTTCATACCTTCCTACACTGCTTTCTGACTGTGTTTTATAATTACAGTCATAATTCAGAAAAAAATTTGGTTAAAAAAATCTCTCAAAATGCATACTATAAAACTTTATTATCAAGTATCTTTACAATCATAAGTCAAGTATGTTTACATTCACTGTGTATCTTTTTATTTTGTATCTTACATACTGCAATTGATACCAATTTCACCTGTGTTTGTTTTCATGAAACTTTTATATACATTCTTTCATGTGCTCATGGTAAGAAGCATAAGAAGGAGACTGGGTATCTATAATCAAGCCTGTTATATTAAGCCCCCAATATATCCCATATAAAAGGTATCATAATGGTGCTTTTTGGTATCTCATATTTGTAATCAAAAAATTCTGAAAGGTTATTTTTGCCCATTATAATATTGCTTCAAATTTTATTTTAACATAAAAATATTCCTTGGCTTACCTGTTGCATGTAACAAACTAGCTTCTACTTTGTGGGGAATTCTTGGTGGAATTTTCATAGATACACGAATCTGGTAAAAACTAAAGCAAAATAGATGAAAAGTCATTTCAAAACATATTTTAAAATATGCAATACCCCAACTTCCGTATTTGTAAACATATTAAAATAATAAATTTGGTCTAATTATCATCAGTCTCCCATAACATTTTCTATTGATAAAAAATAAGTATCAGACACACATATCAAACATTAGCACAGCATAAAACCAAAGGATAAATCGAGCATGTATAAAGATGAATGAAATGAAATCAATATATAATTTCTTGCTTTACACATGAGAATATGATAGCAACTTGTAGAATTAGGTATCTAAGGGTTCATTGTTTAATTTGATTTATTCATTTTTTTCTTTTAAACAATAAAAAGATAATTACTCAAACATAATTTTTTGAAAATATAAGATTCATTAGATGTCCTCTTTGGGTGTGAGGGGAGAGAAGAGTCTCACTCTGCTGCTCAGGCTGCAGTGCCACAGCTCCAGTCCAGCTCACAGCAACCTCAAACTTCTGTGCTGAAGGGTCTTCCTGCCTCAGCTTCCATTCCAAGTAGTAGGGACTATGGTGTGAATCACTATGCCTGGCTCGTTTTTCTATTTTTAGTAGAGACAGGGTCTTGCTTTGTTCAGGCTGGTCTCAAACTCCTAACCTCTAGTCATCCTCCCTCCATGGCCTTCCAGAATCCTGGGATTATAGGCATAAGCCACTGTGCCTGGCCTATATATAGTTTTTAAAAAGTAGATTCTTACTATAAATGACAAGTATATATTTGGTTTCAAGAATTGTGTTTTTTTTTTTTTTCAGGTGGTTCCTGTGGCTTAAAGGAGTAGGGCGCAGGCCACATATGTGGAAGATGGCAGGTTCAAACCCAGCACTGGCCAAAAACTGCAAAAAATAAAAATAAAAAAAAAAGATTTGTGTTTTTCAAGGTCGAAACTGTTTATGTACTTTTACTTGCTCATTTTAAGATTTTAAAGTAGTTTGTGTCTGTGTGTAAATATGTATATATTTAAATAGCTACCAATCAATAACTTTAAATTAGATAAAAATTGTAAGATACAAACATTACAATATGGCTGTTTTAGTACAAAGTTGTGTATATAATGAAGGATACACACAACTATATATACCAATTACCCAAAGCTAAAACAATATTATAAATCAGAGGTAAGTTTAGATACATAGTAGGGAGTTAAATATTTAACATTTTTATTTTATTAATTTCCTAGAGAATATTTTATTAAATTTTCAAATAATATAAAGATTAAAAATGTATAAATATATTAATTACTATTTTTTCTATGAAGATATCTTCTTGGAAAGGGATAGGGCTGAAAAAAGAGAGAGTGGAAAGGTAGTAAATTAAATTTAAAATATTTTAAGGCACATTATGGCTTTAAAGAAACACAGCAAAACTGCACAGAGATAGATAATTTGTTGACACTAAGATGAGGTCTCCTTGAAAACATGTGAAATTTTTTGAGTACAAAAATCAAAGTGGAATCAGTTGGAGCTTTAAGACCGAGGAGACCAAAGTCTTCTAGGAACTTCCCACGTTAAGAATTTTGACTAAAGGTTATGTGAAATATTTCTATTTAAAAAAGTATAGATATATAATATAAAAGCTAACTAAGACTGAACAGTGACAGATGCTTCATTTAAACTCTCATGGGAACCATGTTTGATCAGCATATACCCACAATCCTAACAAAACGATTTATATACAGTTATGTGCATTTACCTCGTGTTACTTTTCAGGGCAATAGAAAACACAATACTAAAATCATATTCCAACCAAACAATCTTGACAAAGAGAAAAAGGTAGAGGCATCAAACTTCCTGATTTCAAAATATGTTTCCATGCTACTATAATCAAAACAGAATAGTACTGGCATAAAAACAGACACAACCAACAGAACAGGACAGAAATTCCAGAAATAAACCCATGCATTTATAGTCAGTCGCTTTTCAATAAAGGCGGAAGAACACACAATAGGAAAAGGACAGTTATTTCAATAAATAGTACTAGGAGAATTGAATATCTACATGTTGAAGAGTGAAATTAAAGCCTTATCTCATCATGCCATATACAAAAATCAATTCAAAATGTATTGAAGAAGAGTAAGACCTGAAACTGTAAAAGTACTAGAAGAAAACATAAGGGAAAAGCTCCATGACTTTGTTTTGGAAAAAACCTTCCACACAGCAAAGGAAACGATTAACAGAGTGAAGAAACAACCTGCAGATTGGGAAAGAGGATTTGCAAATTGTACATCTGATAAAAGGCTAATATCCAAAATACATAAGGAAGTCAACTCAATAGCAAGAATACAAACAACTTGATAAAAAAGTGAGCAAAGTACATGAATAGACATTTCTCAAAAGAAGATACAAGGATGGCTAACAGATAGATGAGAAAAAATGCTCAACACTTCTATTTGTCAGGAAACACAAATTAAGACCGCAATGACTAAATGAATGTTTACAGCAGCTCAATTCATAATCGGAAAGCTGTCGAAACAACCCAACTGCCCATCAACCTATAAATGGATTAATAACATACTAGATAAATGGTATGGGCATACCACGAATACTATTCCTGCCACAGAAAAAGATGGAGACTTTGTATCTTTCATATTTACTTGGAAGGATCTGGAGAACAATTTCTTAAGTAAAGTATCAGAAGAATGGAAAATCAAGCATCCCATGTATTCAATACTAAATTGAAACTAGGAGATTAACAACTACAGGCCCACATGACACAATTAAATTCAAGAATAGGGGGAAGGGCATGGGACATTCCCAATTAAAGAGTACAATATATGGGTATATTGCACACTTCCTGGGTGAAGGATACAACTACAACTTTACCTAACAAATGCAAACAATGTCACCTGATTGTATGTTCCCGCGTATTAACCCAAAATTTAAAAGAAATCATTCTGACACTTAATAAGCTGGTGCAGTACTGATAATTTTCCTTATATATAATCCAATAAAAACTATAATAAAACATCTTTTCTCACCAGATTGACACCTGTCAGAAAGCTGACAGTTTGACAAAGTAATAAATAATTATGCATTGTTTACCAATAGGACATGTTTTAAGAAACTCATCTCTAGGCAATTTCATCATTATGGAAACACTGCACAATATACTTACATAAACTAAGAGGGTATTGCCTGATACACACTGCTCCTAAGCCACAACCTGTACAGCATGTTACTATGCTGATTACTGTAGACAACTACAATGCGATGGTAAGTACTTGTGTATCTAAGTATAGATTTGTTTGTATTAATATATCTAAACATAGATATGCTGCAAGGTAAGGTATCATCACAGCTACTAAGTTACAAAGTAATTGGAATTTTTCACCTTCATTATAATTTTTGGAACCCCCCACCATATATGCTGTCTGTCATTGACTGAAATGTCCTTATGTGACGACATCATGTGCTTATACTACATAGGCTGTGAGCAAACCACAATTCTCCTGTACTGCAGGTGAGAATGCAAAATGGTACAAACTCACATGGAGGGAAATTTGGCAATAATGAGCAAAAACATGTATGTATATGTGTTTGCCTGACTATCCACTTTTAAGACTGTATCTCAAAGATACACTGGCAAAAATATTAAATGATACTATGCATATGCAGAGGGCTATTCAATGCATAGCCTTAATGCAACAGTAAGATAAAAACAAAATGTCCATCAATAGGGGACTGACTCTACTATAACACAACTGTACAATGGTTCACTATGCAGCTGAATGCAAAATATCTCCACATATTGGAAAGGAGTAACCTTTAAGATATATGCTTAGCCGAAAGTAAGATATACCTATGTTATGCTACCTTTGTGTAAGAAGGAAGGATATGATTATTATTTACTTGCCTATATTTTCAAAAGAAAGAAAATGGAAGGACACTAAAATTAATAAAAATAGAATAGTTACCTATGGAAGGGGGAAAGGAAGAGAAGAGACAGAAGTGAAAACAAATCTATCTCAATATATATTGTACTTTACAGAGTTTTGATTTGGGAAGCACATAAATTTTTTATACAATTACAAAACAAAATTAAAGAAAAAACAATCTCTAAACAACTTGAAAACAAATGAACGTATCTACTTGAATGCAATTCCACAGAGAATTACTTCAGGTGATTTTTCAAATAATATTTTGAGTTACTTGGGAGGCTGAGGGAAGAGAATCGCTTAAGTCCAAGAGTTGGAGGTTGCTGTGAGCTGTGACGCCACAGCACTCTACCTAGGGCGACATAGTAGACAAGACTGTCTCACACAAAAAAATTATAAAATAGCATTTTGAATGCATATTCCTAATGAGATGCATTTTAGCAATGAAAGACAACTATGAAAAAATTTTAAATATCTGGCAGTGCTCCATAGCTCAGTGGGTAGGTGCCGGCCACAAACACTGAGGCTGGCGGGTTCTAGCCCAGCCTGGGCCTGCTAAACAATGACAACTGCAACCAAAAATAGCCAGGCATTGTGACAGGTGCCTGTGGTCCCAGCTGCTTGGGAGGTTGAGGCAGGAGAATTGCTTAAGCACCGGAGTCTGGGGTTGTTGTGGGCTGTGATGCCACAGCACTCTACTGAGGGCAACATAGTGAGACTCTGTCTCAAAAAAAATTTTTTTTAAAATATCTATGGTCGTGGAGTAATGCTGCTATCATCATTTTGAAACTAACTTACATAGATATATCTGCAAACACAGAGTAAATCAAGCCAACATGTAATGATCTATATCAATAGGAATCAAGATTTTCAGTATAAGTGAAAAGAGATATAAACAAAATTTAAAAAGTCCTTATAATCTTAAATTAGAATTAGAAATAGCAGTATAAATTCATGATGTATTTTTTCTCATAAAAATGTATTTTTACTAGGCACAGTGGCTCAGACCTATAATCAGAGCACCGGTGGAAGGCCAAGGCAGGAGTATCGCATGAGATCAGGAATTAGAGACCAGTCTGAGAAAGAGCAAGACTTCATCTCTCCAAAAAAATGCAAAAAATATGCCAGGCCTTATGGCATGAACTGGTAGTCCCAGTTACTAAGGAGTCAAGCCAGGGCAACAGAGCAAGACTGTCTCAAAAAAAAAAAAAATTAAAAAATTCAATACTGATATAAATACCACTATATTGTCATATTTCCAAATGTGATGCCTGTGTCTCCAAAAAAAAAGAAAAAAATGCTAACTTTGTTAACTGAAAAGGCTTAGAAGCAATGGCCCAATTAAAATGTGTATCTTTCATACCTTTCGTGCAAATATGATTTCTAAAACCTATTTCCCAATATAAGGAACTAGGGCCTGAAGCAGAGAATGTACAGAAGTCTAGAACAGTTAGTCATAGTGGAAAATAAGGAAACTCAAACACTAATTGTTTTGAATCACTTCTTTGCATTTTTTTCTTCTCCACTCTCTTCTTCAGAACAAATAATTTCACGTTCCATCTCTATGAATTCTTCTTGTTCACTATCTGAACCAGTGAAAATGTCCTTACTACTTCTTTCAAAATCTGACACTATCAGTTCTTCCTCTATCTCAGCTACCAACAAATTATGTTGCTTCTTTGCCATAGCTATGTATGTATCATGAGGAAAAAAAGTCACTGCCTGATATAAATAGATTTACAGAATTATCAGATATTCTGTATTTTTAGTCATACATACCTTTACCTTCACCAAACGCAAATACACTGCTTACTAACTTCACTAAGAAAGACACTTAGAAAAACATAGAATGGTGGCTTTTCCTGGACAGAGAAAGCAACTCATTGCTTATGATAAGCAACTCAATGCTACTGATAAGTGTCCAGAACTGCTGATCCAAGAGTGCTGACATATAAAAGTGTCACCGACAGGTGACACTGAAGTTGTAAATGGTGAAACTGCAATTCCTGACAAACAAATATAAAACAATGAAACCGTTGTGGGGTCAGCCTCTGACCACCCCCCACTACTGATATGAGTCTAGAATATTCGCTCATTACAAGAGCATGCCAGTATGTCCTGGTTAGTCTGAAACAATCCTGGTTTTCATCTGTTGTGTGGACATGTTATTAACAGTGCCTCTTCTCACTTTAAAAAGTATCTTAATTTGGTCAATAAATTATATGGTCACCCAAACGTAACAGTCAGCTGGAAAACTCTTTTTTTTGCAATTTAAATTATATGGTTTATAAACTGTATAATTTTTTTTAACCAGATGCTTTACAATGTCCTTCTAACTCTACTTAAGAATTGTCTCTACAATTCAGATAAACTGAAGAGAAAAATTAACTATTATGCTAATTAAGTTAGAACCTAAATATGGCAGCATAGGTATTCTGACTTGGTATATTTTAAGATCCTAAAGAATATAATAAGAACAAAAACAGAGCCATAGTCAAATGCAAATAAATATATAAAGGTTAACGTCTTTCTTAATACTAAAAAACTACCAGTTAGAAAATACAATGGAATAGTTGAATTACAAAAAATGTTTAGGCATAATCAATTCATCTATAAAGAATACAGCTAATGAGACAAGTAAACTAAAGTGACCTATTTTTCTATTGTTATTGCATACATTATTTATTTCCCATATCCCATTAAGAAAGAAAGTTGGAAAGGGCTGCAAAAACGTTCTCAAAGATGAAGAGGATAGTGCTTTATTATAAAAATTTAATTTTCATCTTCTCTCAATTACTTTTCCAGGGTAGTAATATAAATCCTTTTCCTTGTATCTAGTTTTTTATATAAAAAATAAGCCGAAATGCACTTATATTCACTGATAAATATTTTAGGAGTAGTTAAATGAGAAATAACTGCTCGTTAGCATCTTTACGGAGGTACAGCAGGTACAGAAGGAAAAAAATATTAAATGCGCACCTATTTTTTCATTAACAGAAAATGTGAATTTTTCTTGGGGGGAAGAATAAGAAAATAGATGTGTCTAAAAGAATGTGCCCATGAATATTAAGTTATTGTATTTCTATCCTCTATTGCTTAGAATGCTTATTTATAGCATTGACTCCTTAACATTGTGTGAGAACGAAATTGTATTATACAAAAATTAACATGATTTTATTAAACAAGGTGGTTTCGCATAATGAATAAACATTTTTTTAGTAAGAAAATTGTTTTACTTGAAAAGACAAATTTTATATATTTATGTTATACTTTAAAATATTTTATAATCACACATAATTATAAACAGGTCAAAGGAAGCTACATATGTACAAAACCTATCTTATAAATGTCACTTAATGGCTTCTAAATAATCGTTTTGTCTTTAGCATAACTTAAGTAATCAATTTGGTTTCTAGCTGAACTATTCTTCAAACTCAATCCCAATAATGAATTGTTTTATTTTGTTTGTTGGTTGAAACAGGGTCTCATTCTTGCTCAAATGAGAGTCTCAAACTCTTGACCTCAAGCAATTCTCCTACCTCCTACCTCCAGCCTCCAAAAGTGCTAGGATTGCAGGTGTGAGCCACTATGTCAGGCCTATGAATTGTTTTTTAGATGTTTAACTTTTGGAAATCATGTTTAAGAAAAAAAACCTCAAAAATGTGACATGTAGATAAATATCAAATATGTCACCAATTTCTTCATTCTCCCTTGTACTCATACCTCCTGCAATGTGACTCCCATTATGAACTGGAGTGTGGATGTAATTCCCCACTTCTTTAGTGTGGGCTGGCCTTATTTCTGACTTATTACAGAAAATACTTTGTGGTCAAGGTGACAGTGTGGTTAAGAGGTCTACCTGCATGGTTTCTCTCTCCTTGGATCTGTGTCTCTTCTATGATAACAAGCTAGGATGATCAACTGTAAAACAGGGCTGAGTCTGACCAACTAAGGCCATTCTGCAACAACTCTCAACCTGCCAAGTGCCAGCTGACGGATTCATGCCTGAGCCCTGCAAAGATCAGTCAACCCAGCCCAGATCAGCAGAACCATTCAGCTGATTCACAGACTTGCAAACAAAAATAAATGTTACTGCTATAAAGCCACTGAGGTTTTCTGTTTATTGGTAGCTGCAATATTGTGCCAATAAATAATAAAGGAAAACTGATACTTAGAAGTGGTGTGTGACATAATAAAAACAAACTGACAGTTACACTTAAGGAAGATGGAAAAGTAATGAGGAAACTATAGGAGACTAGACAATGGTAACCGATGTTAGTGATGAAATATGCTGTCTATTAATAACTTAGAATAAGTTAGATAATATATCTAAGAAACTTTTGGACTTGAGCAAGCTAACCTCCAGACAGACTGCAGAAAATGTCAACTGGTGCTCCTAGCTAAGTATATAAGAAGATTCTTTAAGAAAGAGCCAGTCATTCATAAGCACAACTTCGAGGGAATATAGAAAGATTAGGACTTGCTGGAATAGAAAATAAAACTTTCATCTCCATGACCCTGAAATATTTTCAAAATAAAATAAAGCTCATGGACAAAAGCCAAATCAAGGATGTAGCTGACAGTTCCTTTCACAAGTTTACTAAAGGGATTAAGGCAGGACTAACCAGACATTCTCAGCTTTACAAAAAGGATTTTTAGGAAGTTCCTGGGTGTGATTCCACAGAATTCTGATCCCCAGGTAGTAGTGATTATATCTAGAGAGCAACATGTCTCAAAAATCAACTGTGGCTATGAACTTTAAAGCAATGACTGGACCCACAAAGATTTTTAAGTGAGTTGTACGAGATAAAAAGCCACTAGCCTGGACTCCTGGCCTTGCCTTGTGACTTGCTTGACCTACACAATGCAGTAGAAGCAACACTGTGCTCTCTCAAGGCGCCTTTCACCTTCTGCTGTCTTTCCTGGACTCCTATCTCTGCTGTGAGAACAAGGCCAGCCTGGCCTGTTGAGGAACGAGAGACCACGTGGAGCACAGTAGAGCACAGCTGAACATTTTTATTTTTATAAAAAGATGGCAAAGCCAAGCCAAAAAAATAAAAAATCTCTCTCTTCCTACTTCTGTTAGTCATAGCCCCACTATGATCATTCTTAGTACACGCTCCCATACTTAAAAACCTTGAGTTACTACGGTAAGTGCTTCTAAACTGTTACCTACACAACCATCACTCTAATACATCATAACTGTCATCATGTAAGTGCTTATTGTAATAATAGTGATAATTTTATCTCTACTTAAAAACTACTGATGGTTACCGAGATCACTAGTAGTAACTTACCTCCAAACATTAAAAGCCTTTCACAAACATAATCTTGCCTTTTTTTACTACCTTTCTTCTGCAATTCTCCTAGAAAATATCCAGTCTCCTAAATATTCTTAAAAATAAAAGATCATTCCTATTTCCAAGACTAATTCATTGTCCCTCTCTTATTAAAAGGAACTTTCACTTTGTCCTGGGCCTATTCAAGTCTTCTCCATGCTTTGAGCCTATCCCCTCATAGTGCCTTTCTTAACACAATAACCCAGAAAGATGTCCTTCCGCTCTGAATCCTAAAGCACTTCTTATACACACTTACTACCTATACAATACAATACAAAGCTTCGTCATGTGTGCTCTGTATTTCTACTCAGCTGTTTGTGTGGATATTTTATTTTTCTCACCATAGTACAGGCTTTTTCCCACTACAGCACAGTACAGTACAGTACAAAGCAAAAATGAGATCATCTACTTTTTCATTAAAGTCCTCTCAAAGCTCTGTACAAACTGATAGACACAGTTGAACATACCTACCATTATCATTAAATTCATGTGAATAATTCCCAGAGATCTATTCAACAAATAAAATTTCTCTGAGAAAATAATCACTTAAATATAGCTCATTATTGTCCTTATATATGCTAGAACAAAAGTATGTAATTAAATTTAAATTAAGGCTGTACATCTTATACAAAATACTAAAATAAATACATAATTTTCATAACAAAATACATACCCTCTCTGAAATAAATCCACATTGTAGAACTTGTTTAGCTCTACAGAGAATTCTACCATTGCTTGAACTTCAGTCATTTTCACTTTATACCCAGAACACAAATCTGGTTAACAGCACCTTTATTAAAGAAGGGAGAAAAAATGAGAAGCACAATAAAAATGCCAACTTATAAAAATATTACTAAAATACATTTTAGAATATGATACATAGGTAGAAAATGAAAATGAAACAAATCATTTCAGTGTACCCAATAACCTAATCTAACTAAACAGCACCAGAATCTATACTTACTAAATAGCACATCTATAATTTCAGATTTGTCCTATTATTTTCTTTAAAATTTGTTCCCTTGATATTTATGCAATGATAAACAATATAACAAACTACTAAAAGAAACTTTTTTTCTGAACACCTTGAGATCAAAGAAACTCTTGATCTGTTCTAGATAAGATAGTAACTTTAACAAAAAAATTAAGCTACCTAATTATTCTCCCCCAGTTCAACACTGCACATAAAGGTAGTTACAGAGTCAAAAAGAAAATGTTCTTGAATCCCCAGTTAAAAAGATTTTCTTTCATAGGTGTAGAAAGAGTTCTTAAATGAATTTCTTCCTTTAGTAAAAAAAAAAAAAAAAAACAGTATTCATTTTCAAAAAGGTATTTTCTTCATTCTTTTAAATTTATTTTCATTTATTTATTTATTTGAAACAGAGTCTTACTCTGTCATCCTGGGTAGAGTGCCATAGCGTCATAGCTCACAGCAACCACAAACTCTTGGGCTTGCGCAATCCTCTTCCTCAGTCTCCCAAGTAGCCAGAACTACAGACACCTACGACAACACCCAGCTAGTTTTTCTATTTTTGGTACAGATAGGGTCTCACTCTTGCTCAGGCTGGTCTCGAACTCCTGAGCTCAAGCAATCCCACCTGCCTTCACCTCCTAGAGTGCTAGGATTATAGGTGTGAACCACCACATTCGGTCAAAGATGTGTTTTTCTAAAAGTCAAACAGATAAGCAAAAAAAGAAAACATTCACAATTCCATCCATTGAAATATATACTTTGGTATACATTCTTTGTGTGTGCATTTGTACAATTTTTTTATAAAAGTGGGATAAAACCACATGTACACTTTATTTTCTGTTTATTTCACTTAATATTTTCAATAAACATCTAGGTTAATATATGTAGTTTTATAATATTATTTTTTAATTGTTAACTATTACATTACGAACACATTATAATTTAAAAAGCACCTAATGTTGAGTATTTCAGTAGTTACCATTTTTTCACAATTTCAAAAAAATGCCATAACAATCACCTTTATCAATAGTATACATTTTAAAAAGCAATTTAATGATTTCTTAGCTCTTTGGAAGGAAATTCTCCATGAACCGCTTGTGTTTCTGTATGTCTTGCAAACACATTGACAGCCTTTGTTCAGGTTATCTGTTCAAGGATGTTTCTTCTATTTTTTTTTTTTTTTTGTTGTTGTTATTAAGCAGACACCAGCCGGGTTTGAACCGGGCACACACAGGGTCGGCACTCTAACCACTGAGCTACAGGTGCCCAGCCATCAAGGCTGTTTCTATAATGAACAATCTTAGAAGTGAGAAGTGTGTCTCATACAAGAACAAAGGGCAGGTTTGTTTACTGTACTGCATAATAAAGACAAAGACTCTTTCCAAGAAAAAGGCAAGTTTATTGTCCATTATAAAAGAGTTAAGTTTCCTTAGCTCAAGGTTCTTTTCCTGTAATATAACCTATTCATATGCAGATGCTACCTGGTAGCTACTGCTGGGAGTATAAACCATCCTTGTCTTTGATACATGAACCTCATGTCTTCTGCCAACATCCATGGCACTGTGCCAGGTTAACTTGTTAGTTTGCAAGTAAGACAAAATCTCAGACCCTTCTCAGTTCTTGGAACAGTTTTTCACAAAAATTTTGCAAATATTCCAATCTATTATGAATAAAATGCAAAAGAAATGTCATATTCTTACCTGTGCTGATTAAAATTTCCCTTTAACATTATTAAATAAACGATCTTGTACTTCCAGTAAATGATTCTTGTTGTTAAAAATATATTGTTCCCCCTATGAGAAAGAAACAGTATCTCAAAATTCTAGAAATTTGTAAAGTCTATTTTAAGGAAATCTTTGTTACTTACTTATTCAATTTATATTTAAAAATCTACATCTTCCATAAGGTTTAGAAATAAACTGTATTTTTATTTTTTAACTTTATAAATTTAAGGGATACAGGTGCGGGTTTTGTTACACATCTATATTGCATAGTGATGAATTTCTGGGCATTTAATGTAACCATCACTAGAATAGTAGACAATAAGTAACTTTTCGTCCCTTTGTCCCCCTCCCACTTACCTCTATTTCCCAATCTCCAATGATAATGAAGGAAACAGTTTTGTAGATTAGTTTTCATCCACAATTTCACATTAACTATTATATCTCTATTAAGGATTCACTTATGAATAATTCAAAATACAACAGCAAATAGAACATTTTCTTCAGTAACAATCCTTATAAATATCTCAAACATTATAAACTTATTAATTTTTTTGATGTAAAAATGTCATTCACAATTTTTAGGAGACTTACCTCCCTTAGGAGGTAATTTCTGAAATTTCACACATTGTGTGTGCGTGCACATATATGTATCTGAGTGTACGTAAAGAGCTATTTAAAATAGTTTTTGATTTAAGAAAGCTTGCCTGATATGCTATCAAGAGTTTTACCTTTCAAATTTTGCTTAAATTTTTTGAAAATAGTATGTTTTTCCCTTGGTATAATTACTTTAAGTACTAAAAATGGTGGAATGAAGACTGTGTTCACTATTTAACAGATTTTTTTCTTCTCTCCATCATAAAGATGTAGATTTACCAACTTTTGTAGCTGCTATTTTAAACATTAGTAATCATATCAAAAGATTTTATATGAATTATTTCCAAGAAGATCACAATAATGCTATCTTCACAGAAGACATCCCTATTTCATGGAAATAATATCTAAGACAGCTTCTCCTGTACCTGTTATTTTATTCAAGGTTTAGAACATACTCAGGTTCTGACTCAGAGGCAAGTTTGGCTGGATTCCTCAGCCTAAACATACTCAGTGGGCCTCACTCATTCAAATATTTATTAAATACCTACTTGCAATAGGTACAAGGATAGCTACATTTCTGGCCTCAAAGACCTTTTTAATCATCAAGAAGAGATCTACTGAATATACACAAGCATAGCACAATGGTCAAAATTTGGACCTGGAGTTTAAGTCCAAATCCAATATTTTGGTAGTTATCCTCACTATAGCCACATGCCCTGTATGGAATATAGCATCTCCACTACCTAAATCAATAGGCTTAAAGAAATTTTTTTTCTCATTTAAGACATCTTATTTTTGAACCCCTATTATAGAATTTTGACCTTTTCCTTAATACATACATATATTAGTACCAGAATCAGGGCATTACTGTAACAAAAATATATAGGAAAACATACTAATAGAATACTAATGGCCCCTGTTACATGGGAACAAAACAAATTATAAAACTGCTACCTACAATAACCTGAAAAACTAAATACCCATAAAAAGCCCACACCCCAGGAAAAGTAGATGAAAAATGCCACAACATCATGTGCCAGTGGTTCTTTGCTGTGTTTACTCAGGCAGAATTGTTGAGTTTATAAGCAATGGTAGAAGGAAATAAAGCAGAAACCAGGCACAGTGACTCACACCTGCAATGCCTGCACGTTGAGAGGCTAAGGTGAGAAGCGTGCTTAAGGCCGGCAGTTCAACAAAAGTCTAGCAACATAGCAAGACACCATCTCTACAAAATATAAAAAAGTATGTGCCTGTAGTCCCAAAGAGGGGTGGAGGATAGCCTGAGCCCAGGCATTCAAGGATGCAGTGAGCTATGACTGGTTCACTCCACTCCAGCCTGGCACACAGTGAGACTCTGTCTCTTAAAAACCTTTAAGGAAGGTTAACATCGGGATGAACACCCTTTTCAAAGGAATTCTTTAAATTCTTGAAAAAAACGAAGGGACCTAGCTCTTTGGGTAAGATTAGGTTAAGGGTGCTGTCATCCCATCAATTCCTGTTGTTAGTCTCAAGACAGTGTTCATTAAAGTAAGAAACAAGGATGTGCTGTTTGCTACACATAGAGAAATAAATAAAGTGGGCTTGTGAACTACGTATAGAAATGAACTTTTGAGTAATTACTGGCACACAGAACTGAATGGAGACAAACAAAAGAATCCTATTATGTTTTCAACAGAATTGTATTTGTCAAAGAAATTATAAACTAACCTGCAAAGCCTGTGACCGTGTAACTTGCAAGCTGGCAAAAATTGCAGTAACAGGAAGCAGACTATGAAAACCATACACACTCCAAAATGGTCAAACTTTCAACACCAACTTCAGATGTGGCCATGGAGGTTAAAGTAAGGAAGAAACACGCATACAACAAAGATAGGGCTCATAATACAACCAACGTGGGCATTCTCACCAGAAAGCAGAACTGAAGGTACTACCCCACTGCAAGGGATGAGACCGTCATCCATCCTGCCTAGCTCTGTTCTCAGCCAGAGTGTTTCTCATTGTTTGTTTTCCCAAATGAGAGGATGTAGAGGACACCGAGAGAGGCCGCCCAGCGAGATAATTTGCAGCTGGAGCAGACCCTCGGGCAACTCATCCGCAGGTGTTAGTGGGGAGAGCGAGCAGAGGCCCTGGCAATCCTTAAGCATGCAGTGACTGTCTAATATTCCCATCAACTGTTATGAACCCTCTCAATAAATAGCTACTGGGGAAGTTGCCCGGGGCTACTTTGCATTTATGGTTAGCCCACCTTTTGCCAGCTTGTACTTCCATCCGTGACACACCTATTTCCTTTGTGCAGGAAGGAGGACAGGGCGTTAGGGGCTGCAACAGGAGGATTTTATGACTTCTCCTGTTTCTGCTCCACCACAATATGCTGGATATGTGTGGGAGGGATGGAGAAGATAACTATATTTTTGTTTACAGGTCACTGAACTTGCAGATCTGACAGAAAGCATAGTACCTCCCTATGAACTTAGATTAATGGAACAAGTGGATGGCACCTTGGTTTGTCTCCCTTGAGAAAGGGAGGTGGGAGTGTTTTCCATAGGTAGGTGGAAAAATGCATGTGGATACTTAGGTGGCCAAAGTGGCAGACTGTGGTAGACTTTGTCATTTATATCCTCTTCTTTGTAGCCAAAAGGTTGCCCCATCTGAAACCAAATTTCTCAACTCCTTTAATGCCTGTGATCCTACCCATGGATGTAAACACAAGTGAGACAGGTACCGTCTTTAAAAGGAAATTCTTTTCTCTGAATTTCATCTGCCTCCCCTCCTTATAGGCTAGGATACCTTTTTGATGGTGACCTCATTTTAATCACACAGGTTAGGATGAAGCCCTGAAGAATGAATGGTAAAGCAAAAAGATAGAAAGATTCTAGATTCTTGAACATCTTACTTCCTTGGACTGCTGAGAATCTGTTATAGCAACTATACTTAATCTATACCCTAATTAACATATCCCCCTTCTTCAGGCTATTTAAAAAAAAAAAAGGCAGCCTCTTTCTCTCTTCTGTGTTTCAAACCCTCAGTGGATTCCCATCTTACTCAGTAAAATAGTCTTTTATGGCCTATAAAATGACATTACATAATACAGACCTTCCCTAACTTCTCTGACCTCATCTGCTACACCTCTGCCCACTTCAATCACAGTTATTTCCTTTTTATTCTTCAAACACACAAAAAATATTCCTGCCTCAGGGTCTTTGCACTCCTTGTTCCCAGAAACATTCTTCTTCTCCTTCACCAACTTTGAGTCTTGACTCAAAATGTCAACTTCTCAATCAGGCCCTTCCTGGCCACACAATCTAGTTACCTCTCTGCTCCTGGCACTCTGTCTCTTTTCTCCTTTCTTTCATCAGCACTTATCTCAACCTAACATACTAAAATTTTATTTATTAGTCTTTATTATTTCTGCTTCACTAAAATGTAAGGTCCATGCTGGCAGATTGTTCTGACTGCTTTGTTCTCTGCTGTATTCTCATTACCTGGTACACCTTAGGTATACAACTAATATTTAAGAAATATTTAAGAAATTCATATTAAATATTTCAAATATTAACTATTGTTTATTTAAACTTGGAGAAAGGAATTATTACAGTGATACACTGAAAAAGGACATGTATGAATAAACTTTGGTGATAAAATTCCTTCAGCAGCAGAAGTTCAAGGCCTACCTATGAACAGTTTTTTCCACCCTTAACTCTTGTATCCTGCTTTGCTTTTTGTTCTACTGCTGTTATCTCATTTTCCTTTAATCCATCCCTTTGTGTTATCTCCTAAATAGAAAATACATGTACAGATAAATACACAGTATTGCTGATAAAACTGTTTTTTCATCTCCCTTACCCCTCCAAAAACAAACAAACAAACAAAAAATAGAAAAGAAAAAACTATTTCTATGTATTGGTAGAAGAAAAGGTTTAAAGAAGGAACTAAAGAGAAAGGAGAGCAGGTAAAAACGAGAAAAGGAAGAAAAATTCAGAGGAATCTCAGAACCAGAAGGGATCTCTATCTGATCATCTTCTCATAAAGTCCTCTTTTCCTCTTTTCCCAGCTGTAGGGTGTAACTGCTACTTGGCTCCAGCAAATCCTTGCTGCCTAACAAGACTAGAGGCTTCTAAATTGAGAGGACGAAAAAATATTTTTTTTCTAAAGGTGAAATCTTAATTTTAGATGTCACCAACTAGTTAAAAGCCCCAAACAAAACACAACATGTGTACTACAAACCAAATTTAACAACACAGCACATTTATTCAGTGTGCTCATCAGTGCAAAAAAGTCTCTGACTTACACAGATTATTATGCCACTCATGAGCAGAAAAACCCTGGTCTGTCCTCTTTCAAGAACTACAGAAATTGCAGAAAAGAGTTTCTTTCCTTTTACCCAGATGAAGCATTGGAGACTTCACTGTCAGAAACTCTCTGCATCCATCAAAACCTGAAAATTCCATGGCCTTCCTGCGTGTTATGATGGGTGGCTCAGAACCTGTTGCTCTAACCTAAAATGCTGAAGCTACCGGAATCAGCTGACTCACCTGAGACTGAATTACTCACTCCATTCTCCTGGATTTGGCAAAGTGGCATAAAACTGAAATCATCTGGAGGTCTACACAAATAGGGATCCTTCCTAAGCCCTACCCTTGGTCAGTAAAAGAACTGAGCTGAGTCAACTACAAACTCCAACCCAAAGAAGCCAGAGGGGAAGCTCACCCAGGAAATGACTCCAACACTAAATGAGAAACATGCTGAAATGTCCTGAGAGACAAGAAGGGACTTCTCTGCCAATCAAACCTGATTCAGTGAACAACCTGACCGCTACCTGGTAAGACTGAGGAAAAGCTGCCTTACTCTCAGAGAAATAAGGTCATTAATCTGAAAGACATTCTCAGTCTTCTAATGCTGCTCTGTCCAACACGGGGGCCACTAACAACTGTGGCTAATGAACAAGGGAAATGTGACTAGTGTGACTGAGAAACTGAACTTTTAATTTTATTTCATTCTAAATTAATATAAATTTAAATCCAAATATTGAAGCAGTGTAAAGTACGTCTTCATTAAATATAATTTTGTTTTGATAGGACTACATTTTAATCATTAAAACTGTAAAGTAAAAAAAAGAAAGTAGTGGGAACTGAAATACGCTGTAGAAGTTACAGTGATGTTAAAGATGTGAGCTCAAATAATGTCTTAAGGCTCCCGGCTCAGTGACTGCTTAAGTGGCACGCCTCCCCCTTCTTAGAGACCTCTTTGTGACTAATAGGCTTAAGGCTATGCGAGGCCTACCTGCAGGTCCTCAATGCACAAAACCGATATATTGTCTCTAGTTAATAGACCCTTTATCTTCCTGGTCTTTTAGGAAGATAACTTTCACTCTTTCAGCCAACTGTCAGCTAAAGAATCTTGAAACACACTACATGACTTATCAGCTCCCGCCTCTAGACGTCCCACCTTTCTGGACCAAACCAATGTATATTTTCCATGTATTGATTTATGACCTCACCTGTAATTCCTGTCTCCCTATAACCAAACTATAACCCCAACACCACGAATACACTTAAGGCTTCTTTAAGGGTGTGGTTGTGGGTTACAGTCCTCAAACCTGGCTCAGAATAAACATCCATAAATTATTTTACAGACTATGGCTTCTTTTCTGTCATAAGGACTTAGCATAAAAAAGAATGTAAATATCTTATTAAGATGTTTTTCTATTGATCACATCTTGAAACATTATTTTTTATATATTGGGTTACATTATTAAAATTAATTTTACTTTATTTTTACTTTTTAAAATGTGCCTACTAGAAAATTTTAAATTACATGGTTTTTATATTTCTATTGGATAGCAGCATAGTCTAGGCATACTAAGCTATCCTTTTAACTGCTAAAAATGTAGTAACTGCGTGCTCAGTTCATAACACCATGCACACCTTCCAAGTCTATAGGTATCAGAGCAGTTGAGAGACATCAAATATCCACAAATGAAGGTTCAGGCTATCTAGAAAAATGAGATGCTCCTGCATTCTTCACACTGACCCTAAACCAAGAGATAACCAACTTAAATAAGTCAGAATTCCTGAGTGCTGCAAAAGCTAGAAGAGGATGTGGAACCAGAAACTAAGAGGCCCAGCCCAGTGTCCCCTCAAGATGAGCTGGAGACCACAAGAGACAATCAGATTCTCCCACAGAAATCAAGAACTAGCCTTGACTCTTAATTATGAACTCATATTTGCCCTGAGCATGTTCTTTCTCCCAAGACAGAGTAATGGAGTTGAACAGGCACTCTGCTTGTCAACCTAAGGGATAAGGAGTACACTTTCCCCAACTGGAGGCAACAACCCCAGTTCCCGAATTCTACTCCCAAGTCGGCAACCATGGGACAAATGAGCTCAGAGCCCATACAAAGGATAGTCCAATAATGATATGTCAGTCCATTATGATGCCTAAAAGGCACTGCATAAGGCAAAAATTGCCAAAAATTGCCTTAAAAATCCCTTTAGCAAGTCCCCATGTTAGCAACTGATATATCACAGTCATTAAATACAACAAAATCACCTTTTCCTCCAGCTGCAGGAAAAAATTCAGTCTCTTTAGCTGAACACTAAGTAATAAATTTGCATTTAGAGGCCACGTTGTATATAAACTGTATACGCTTTAAACATGCATTCCATGTAGTGAGAAACTCACAGTAAGACAGACATCTGAGAATTGACACCAAATGAAGGAACAGCAGATTCACACACGGTTAGATACGGGGCTCACACCACTGCGGTATGTGGGAACTGAAACTGACAATTTGGATACAGGACCAACAAAGGGGAGAACATCTAAAATGGATAATTAAATTCAAGTATGTTAAATAGGAATATAATGTGCCCCTACCAAAAGAAAAACTGAAATCAGAATGCAACATTAATGAAAACATTATACTTAATAATAAATGAACTATATTCAATTTCCCATGTAACTAATCCTACTTCTTAATTATGAAATTTCTAGAAATTTTCTAGAAATAGAAGGAGGTTAACTTAATACATTTAATAGTAGCTAGTCTAATTTTTCTCCTTTGGGGGACTTCTCTAAAGGAATAAGGAGGAAACCTAAATAGAGGTACCGTGTGAATAACAGAGGATTCCTGTAATAGTCATGTTCTGTATCAAACTAAGGAGGGTAAAAGATGAGTTTCTTGGTGGAAGGTATACTCAGGCGCTACCTTTCCTAAGTCCCACTCACCTATAGTATAGCAGAACTCCAACCCACATAGCTCTGCCTTTTATAGTATTTCAGCTAATCTTGACCAAGTCAGACCATACAGCAATAAACGGAAAGGTCTGCAGCTACCTAGTATAAATTCTGGTCACCTGAGTTGGTTACGTCTGCGCTGGCTGGTTCAGCGTGAACATACACGGTATGATCTTCTTTCCTGATTTATATTCAGTTCCCTTGGTTAGCTGAGCCCCTGACACCCTGCCTATCTTTGTAAGTTCCCTCCTGCAGGGGCTAAACATGTTCAATCACAGGATTATAACCTGTCCTAAACTGGCCAACCCACCTGACTTGCCTGACTGAAGATCGCCCCACTCAGATCACTTTTAAAATTCTTTTGCCTTATGATCATTCACACGTACATTACAACTTTCATCAGTAACAGCTCCCATTTTAAAAAGTGGTTCACAGCAAAGCTGAGCTTATTAGAATCATTACAGTAAAAAGGACACATGAAATAAGTAAAATCACTTATCTAGAAACTTCTGCCACTACTCACTCATCAAAATGAACTCTTAAGGACTAATCTATGCCATATTGCATTAATTATAGAAATATTTAAGAAAAAATAGATTAATTTTTTTCCTTTGGGGAAGAGAGGGAGGTCTTCCAAAGTATAGTAAGAATAGCTTAATAGATAAGTTATATTTTAAAAAGCTATATGTTTCTATTGATAATACCAAATAACTATATAAAATAATCAAATATAGACGCTCAAAATGCTTTGGCATACCTCCTGTAGCACCAGTAGCTTCAATAATGGTTTTCAATGTAATTATCACAAAAATCTCAAAGAACTATTATTACTCCATTTTATAGGTGAAGAAACTAAGGAGCAGAAAGTTATATAACTTGTCCCAGGTCACAAAGTAAGGAAATAATGGAACAGAAAACCTGAAATGTGTCCAACTCCATGGCCTATATTTGCACCTGCCTAATTTTAAAGTCCACATCTGAGCATTGCTATAGGCAACACATTCAATGATCATCACGCTATGAGATAAATGTGCCCCTACCAAAAGAAAAACTGAAATCAGAATGGAACATTAATGAAAACATTATACTTAATAATAAATGAACTATATTCAATTTCCCATGTAACTAATCCTACTTCTTAATTATGAAAACCTCAAATTTCTCACACTGCACACCTATAAAGTTTTAAAAATTGTTCTCTTCCAATTTCTATAAAATGTGTTTAAACAGTTGTGTAGCAAAAGGGAGATCTTATAACTGACATTTACATGAAGTAAGCATTCACAAAAAAAGAACAGTGCTAATTTTGGATAACTGTTAATTAAAAATTCATAGAAAAGTAATTTTTAAACATAACAGAAAGAATCTCTGAAAGTATTTCTATGGTCACTAAGAACATGAGTAAAGAAACCAAAGTAAACAGATTTTTTTTAGCTTGTTTAGAACAGCTAAACAACAGCTAGTTACTTTTCCTAATAGGAACAAAAATTGAGAAAAAAATGCAGTCATCTCCTACTTCCTAGATCTGAGATCTTCTTAACACTTTTTCAAAATGTTTCTTCTTATTGGCTATATCAAAATAAAACAAAGCTCCAGAACCAGAATAAAAAAAATTACAATAATCTTTCTGAAAAACATTCTAAGAAACAATGTTTTGATATCCCATGAAGTTGCCTTATAAGAAGATATCATTCATGGGATTTCATTTTCTTGATATCCCATGCTTTCTTGCTTTTTTTTAGTCTACTAGTAACTTTTTTACGTTAGACAGACCTAGATTCTAACTCAGACTCTCTAAACCTCATGAATTGAAAATAGTATTTCTAATTCCTAGCTCAAAGGTAAGGCTTGAAAAAGTAATATATACAAAGCACTAAGCATGGACTTGGTGGTCAATAAATAGCTCACATCATAAATTTTTTATCAATTTTTAAAGATGTTTTATTCGAGAAAATGTCTATTCAAAATAATGCAACTAAACAAAATAGGCTATTTTTTTATAAGTTTCAATTGCACGGCTTGAAAATATTTTCATTTAAAGGAAGATGGAGTGGCCTCTAATTAAGATATTCTTAAGGTGTTGGGGATAACCAGGAAAAACAACAGTGAATATTTCAAGTACTCATGTAAAGAATTTTCTACTGATTTTACTCTTTATTAACATTTCTCAGGCTCCCTACTGCCTAGAGGACTGCTTTAAAACTCTACCACCAAATTTGGCCCTTTATAAGCATTTTCATCTTACACTATTATTATAGTTTGACAAAATGATTACATCACATTGATTATACAAAAAGGGGCTGGTGACAAGCCTACATCCTAAACTTATCTGCCTGACAAATAAAACTAATTTTCAGTCTTAGAGTAAGGATGAGAGAATTCTAAAAATCTGGGGTTCTCAATTCCTAAAAGACAAAAGTGCTGGTAAAGGGTATATATAAGCTTCCAAGGTCTTAAAATTGTGACTGCCATAAGCCCTGACCTTGCCACAAGCCCTGACCTTGCCACTTAGACATTTACAGATAGCAGTATTTCCAAAGTAAGCCTGTGACTTGCTGGCAATTTGAATATATCAAAGAGCAGGTGTCACAGTTACCACTGATCCAAAAACAATCATGAATGAATCAGCTGTGTCTTATAAGGCAACTTCAAGGAGATTTCAATAAGGAAATATCCTATTTCAGATTAAATTTAAAACTATATAGCAAAAGGACATTTCAGAATGCTTAAAGGAAATGTTCCAGACTTGTACAGTATAGAAACATGTTCTGCTGATATTCTGGTGATCTGACAGAGACCTAATGTTATAAAAGGAAAGATACTATACTCTTCTCAGAATGGTTTCTCAGTTGAGATATAGTTCATAAAGTTTATTTCATGAAAATAAGAACTCCCAAATAAAGGGTTGTCATTTAACATGCTTGATATCTTTGTATTTCTGCTAAGAAAAAGGAGAGTAATTTTTATATTAAATTTAGTATCATTTATAACCAACTATGTATTTGTTAAAAATAAAATGGTGAAACCCACTTAAGAGTTGCTGTACTTTATTCCATCTGAGAAACCTACATCTGCCCAATAACTTGTGCTTTGTAACTTTTCTGAAAAACCACTAAGTCCATTAAGAAAGCTTTCTCCTGTAACATCACTCAGGTTTTTATTCCTATTCATTTATAAACCTCTGTCCACACAAAGAACTTGTTGACAAAAACACTACTTACTTTAAGTCTATAGGCCCTCATCTCCATCCACCTGTTTAAACACGTACATGTACTTATCAAAAAACTCAATTTTAAGCAGTTTTTCAATATCTAGAATCAAAGCAAAGGAAATCCCTGCCTTTTCCATCTCCTAAACAACTTCCCACTTTCACGTTTCTGTATTTATAGTAAACAAAGTAAAAACAGAATACAACAGAAAATTAGGGAGGTACCCAAATATAGAACTCATATACCTCCTTTCAGCAAAGGGGTTATGTGACTTACATATTCCCTGCTGCAGTGCTGTTTCACTGTATATGAACATTAATCTAGGCGAGGCCATAGTTCACTAGCATTCTACTAGACTTTTCACATACGTCTGATATTAAAAAAAAAAAAAAAAAGGATCTAAGTCCCAGTTTGATCTGGGATTTAAGTAGTCAATTTGCTCTTACTATATAGTCTAAAATTAAAGAGATAAAAATTAAGTACTTTATAGCAAGTTTTTTATCTGTGGTGGCCCTAAGCCTATTTAAATGGTTAGGGATTACTTTGCTATTGAGAGATGACTGGGTGACCACCTCCTATTATCCACATTTTACAGGTGGAGACACCGAGCTATTAGAGGTTAAATGAGATCTACATACTGAGATTATGAGTCATCTCAAGAGTTCACATTCTGACTTCTAGTCCTGTGTCTGCTGTTACCGTGAATCCTCGGTTAAAAAAAAAAATAGCACAGGAATTAATTCACTAAAGGTATCAAGAAGAATTTGTAGGCATTCACTTTTTAAAAATAATATTTACCTAAAAATAAAAAGACCTGTCTTTTAAGAAAGGAAGGGCAAGCTTTCCTCAGAAGCAGCAATTATCTCTATTTGCATTTGAAAAGTCATTTAAAAAAAAATCTCAAAAGATAATTCCCCTTTTATCACACAGGATTGCAGATCTGTCTAACAGCAGTGTTTTTAGTGACACTAAAGCTTCCACTTTTACCCTCTAGATTGCATGTGAAGCCCCCACACTGTACCCCATGGTTGAACTAATGTACACAGCTATGATTCAATAAAAAAAAAATAAAAAATAAAAAAAAAACATTTAAAAATAAAAAAAATAAAAACCACTGAAATATATACTTTAAAAAAAAATCACTTCGAATAAGAAATCAGACTTTTTTGTTTCAGTGTTTATTTCTCTTCTTAAAACAAAAACAGAAAAACTTAATTCCTACCTGACACAGACGATGTAAGCAAGAATTTACTCTTTGTGTGCTGGTTCGAGATTCCAGAATGAAATACATAATCCAGTTGAGCTTCAATCCTAGAATAAAGGCAAACTTTACTGAAAAGTAACTGCTTCAACAGATGCCTTCAAAGTAAGATACTTCATCCTTTTTTATAGAAAGAGAAGTATTATTTAAGCCAAATCTTGATCACAATGAAGTATGGGTGTTTGGGGGGGAGAGAGGGAAACTTTAAAACATAGAAAGTTTTTTGTTCAATTCAAAAATTTAATACTTCTAGTCTCACATATTTCTCCTCCAGTAAGCACACTAATTGTATTCTTAAATTAGCAGAATTTGTAGGCATTTATTGAAGAGAACAGAGACTCTCAGGGAAATGATGCAACCTACTGCAATAACAAATGTATAAAATGTCAAATTAATAAATTTTATCAAATAAACTGTTAAAATGCCATTCATTTAAGATTAGTTCTTGGACAACTACATTTACTAGAGGACAAAAACGGTTTAAAACTTAAGCATGTGTTTGTAGATTACCCCTTAACAAATCCTAACTGTGTATGGTTTTTGAAGCAGGTGCTGCTTTCAAGATGCTGCTTCTGGCAGGTAAACTTAATTCTTAAAAAGTAAATCTTCAATCAGAAAGTGTAACAGTCTTATTACTACTGTCACTCTTTTGAAGATGTTTCCAACTGGTGAAGAAAGAGGATAAAGAAATTGAAAGTTGAACGTAAGTACATTGAGTGGATAATTTAGCTTAGGTATAAAGCAGAGGAAACTATTAAAGAAGGGTATGCTAGAACTCTTCAGAGATTTAATAAGAAGTAAGGCAAACGAACTGAAGAGGCTCGACCTACAGAAACAGGAAAAAAAAAGTTTGAGAAAGAGAAAAAAACAAAAAAACAAGAATGGAAACGAGAACTGGGACTACTATGGGGAAGGATGGGAGGGGTGGGGGCCATTAGAAAGCTACGAAATAGGGTCCCTACCAAAACAGAGCTCAGGGAGTGAGGGTTTCCAAGGTAAGGCGGAGTAAAAACGAACTCCAGCGCAAAGCGATGTCAGAGCGAAACTTACAGACGGCAACCAACAAAAGAGAACCAACTACCAAAAGCAGGAAAATGTCAGGGAAAGAATGCCAACGCCGACAATGCGGAGGTAACAGAATGAGAAACGTGGTCGGCGAGGGTCAGGAGTGGGGCAGGCACCAGCTGGGCTAGAGGTGCGCAGTGACAGGGACGAAAGCAAGGGCAGCAAAAGGTCCAACGGAGCGACCACCTGGGCAAAAAGGCGCGTCGGGAGGCGCGGGATGAAAAAGCCGGACACTGAGGGGGGCAAACCAGAGACAGCGACTGCGGTGGGGCAGGCGGCGAGGGGCGGCGAAGGCCGGGACCGCGGAGGCGTGCGGTTCAGGGGAGCCCGCCGAGGGACGCGCGGCCGGCGCTCCGGGCCCCCCGCCTCCCGGGGAGCGCCCCGCGCCGCCGTCCGCACCGACCTTCACCGGCCGGGGCCGGTGACGGGCCTCAGGGGGCGAGCCGGACCCGAAGAGAAGGAGGCCGCTTCCTGCCTGGCCCCTGGGAAAAAGGAACACAGGGAGGGGTCGTGGGTGTCGCGAGCCAGGGAGCCGGAGGGTCAGTTAGGGGCTTACCTCTCGCGCAACTCGGCCTCTACCCCCGACCGTCGGACGGAGGAGCTCGGGGTCCAGCTGGAAGAATCCGGCCCTACCCGGGTCAGCACCATCCCGTCACGGGCCCCCTCACATCGCCATCGCAGCAACCGCAACCACCGCAACCAAAGAGCGGGTTCGTCACCGCCGCTCGGCTACTGGCCCAGCGCGGCCAGCGAGCATGCGCAGTCGCCCCAGTCCCGAGGGAACCCGGACCAGCCGGCGATACCTGCGATCAACAGGTCCCCGGCCGCGCGGCCCCGCCCCCGTCTCTCTCACCTCCTCCTCCCGCCTCTTCCCTCCCCTTCCCTCCCCTCTCTGAGCTAGGCCCCGCCCCTTTCAAGCCTCGCGCCCCGCCCTTCGGGGGTTGCCTCCGCCGCGGCTCCAGCTCCTGCGCCGACTGAGATTTCGGGAGATTGGTGCGCTTTGCCCAGCTCCCGTTCCAAGTTCCCGCGAGAACTGGAATTACGTCAATAAAAAGCGCGAGGGAATAAACTTGGAGCCTGATGAGTAGGGAACGAGAGGGAAGGGCGAAAAGGGGGAGTGCTGAGACTTCAGCTGTTTTTCTCACGATGTTCGTTCTCTTCTCTCTTCTTCGCAGTCCTGGGTAGAGATCCCGGTTTCTGCGCTACTTCTCTTGTGCAGTGGGAAAGGAAGCTGCAGGACATGGGCGCTGGGGCGGGAGCGCCGCCTTTCCGGACACAGTCGCTGCGTTTTGGGCGAAGTGAGGATGCCGATCTGGTTGCTTCTCGGTTTACGACGCCGCAGAAGGGCGGGAGGGGGCTGACCAAGTAAATGCTCTAGCTCTTAAATTCCGTTAACAGAAGCCCATGAAGAAGAACGCTTCACTGATTCACAGTATTTCAGCCTTCCCTGTTTCTGAATCTAATCCAACAGAACCTTTCGTGGTGCATAAAAATCAGCGTGTTACTAATGCATCAAAGGAAGAAAATTGCGTTTCCCGTGTTAAAAATGAATTACGAGGATGAATAGTGGTGATGGTTGCACAACAGTGTGAATGAACTTCAGTGCCACTGCACTGTACACTTAAAAATGGTAAAAACAGTTGTACCATAATAACAAATAGGGAAAAGCTTTGTGTAAAAAATACTTAAACCTCTGTGGTTTAAAAAATGTTTGTGTATTTACTTTTATAATGATTGGGTGTCCTGTTACACCGTGATAACCATTCTATTCGCTTTTGTGTGAATGGCTTACTTTCCTGATTTCTAATCTGTCTCTTTTATAGCACTACAATTTTTCCTTCTTTTCCAAAAGGGCTTTTATTGCTTGTTTTGCGATTTCAGTTATAACCTCAAAACTGAAAAGCTTTTTCTATTCTCTTGGTTATAACTGTGTCTTAGGAAAATATGCTGAACAACCAGTTTCTTGAGTTTCCACATCCGTGCAACCTTAAAATACACCGTGCGCCAAGATTCTTTCCCTTTTCCAAGTTCTTTTTATTAAAAACACATTTTTTTGTGTGTCATCTATGTGTGAGGCAGTGTGCTAATCTTGGAAGATACCAACATGAATAAAACAGAACTTGGGTGGAGCATTTGCATAATTATCCTGTGATGAGACTTATGGTAGTGCGGGATATATGCACAAGGAGCTGTTGAAACTCAGAGTGGAAACGTTAATCCAATTTAGATTGAGCAGAGGGCAGTGAGTCCGGAAAGACTTCCAGGAGATAATTACTCCAGAAAGTTAATGAAGTGGGATGTGTGCTGGTGTTGCTGGGGAGGAGTAAAGGGGAAAGGATTGCTTAAACCACGCTATCTAGTAAGAAACTGATCTTCTATGCCACTGTTTGAAGACGTGAGGTTAATGGAAGTTGACAAGGATCATGGTGAGCCTTTGAAAAAAGGTCAGATCAATTCAACTAAATTTTTCATAATTTGGGGTGTGTGTGCCAAGCACTGTGCTATTTACTAAGGGGTGCAATGATGATTAAGAATCAGACTCAACCCTCAGGGAGTTTGCAATCTAGTAAGGAGAGATTGGCTCATGAAAAACAGTAAAGTCTGCTCAACAGTTAAAATTGGGTTAGGCCCAGGTTGTTTGGAAATCCAGAAGAGAAGGACTTAACTAACCTAAAGACTTAGGTAAGGCTTCCTGGAAATTATGCTTCAATAGAATATAAAATATTCTCTTTTAAAAAATTAGAAAAATTTTGGCATCTCCTGAAATTTAGACTATTAGAGAATATAGCCACTTGATCTAATTGTCATATTACATCCGTTCAAGTTCTAGATTCTGCAGTATATTTTGTAATTTTGAGAGTCTCTTAGCTTCTTCAGTTGTCAGTTTTCCTTCACATATAACAAGATATCCAGATTACATAGAATTTAAATTCCTTTAGAATTTCTCTAGAAATGTTATGATTTTAAGTTGATTTCTTATTTATCTCCCCAGATTTTAGGTCACCTTGTAAAAATTTCTTTTCACACTTAAGATATTTTAAGCTAAGTCTTATACACATTTTCAATCCAAGTTGCAAGTGTTCAAAGAATGCTAGATTTGGAATCCTTTCTACTCCCTAATTGGTTTACATGATTTAACTTAGGCATAAAATATTTTTTAATCTTTGCTAAACCTTCCTAACTTGAGTATTCTCTTAAACTGAAGACCAAATTATCTCTCTCTTTCACAGCTGCACTATGCTGATTCAACTAAAGATTGAGACAATAGAAGAAATATTGTAAATTTGAAAATAGCTTCATGGAAAGATGCTGCGTATTTATCAGTTACTAGACATTAATTCACTAAGCAAATAAACTTGCTTTTTCCTTCCTGAACTTTATGATTTTAAAAATACTCCTTTTATGTTAAGTACAGTCACTATCAACTTAGAAAATTTAAATTAAAAGGCATAGAATTATTCTACAACTTTTCCCACCAATGTGATTCGTTTTGCAATTTTGTACAGGGAATTCTGAATTCTTTTTTGGTAAGAATTATTCCTTAGTAAATAGGGTATTGTAAGTGTTTATAACCCCCTTCCTGGTCAGTCATTCTTCAGGCAAAGTATAGATTTAATTATTTGCAGATACCTAGGTGTGTCCTCACAGTACTCAAGGATAAGTTTTTTAGAGATTCTATTACTTTAACAACAAATATGAGATTGAGCAAACAAAGTTTCATTATCAGACTTCCTTCCTGAGTTAGTAACAGCTACACACCAGAAGGGCAAATGTATTACTTCTTAACACTATTGTAATATTATTTCATGACTTAATAGCCATGGTCTTTCTGTAAAAACCATGATCTTAACTACTAAATCATGATAAAACTCAATTACCGAGTCTGAATTTTTCTTCCTTGTATTCTAATAGCAATCCTTTAGTTCTTTTTAAAAAAGGTTTTCTTCCTTTTTTTTTTTTTTTTTTCCAAAAACTAATACTGTTGATTGCTTATAGAAGGGAAACTTGAAGGCTGGGCTACATGGTGAGGGAAGGGAAAGAAGACTATTGTTTATTCTGAGTATGATCCTAATGAAAATACTAAAGGAAAAAAGCTTTTGATTCTGTAAAATGAACATAGTTTTTATAATGCACATACTATAGTTTTTGATAATATGTTACAGAAAACATCAGATGCTACATAATTGATTCATTTGTTACATGGTTTGAAAAGGGGCAAACAGTGACTTCTTGGTTGCAATTTAGATTACCTAGATTTCCCCAAAGACAGTGTCTGAATCATATGGAGTCAGTCTGTCAGAAGACTTCCCTCCTACTCTCATCCCACTGAATTCATTTCTGTGGAAGTATAATTATACAGTGTCAAGTGACAGCAATGAAATTATTTCTAAATTATTCTTTATATGCCTGAAGCTTACTGTGGAAGGTTTTTTTTTTAAATGCAATGTTTATGCTAATTATCATTTGCTTTATGATAGCAAATACATTAGGACAACTATCTCACTTTTCTTATGACTCAGACATTCAGGAGTTCTGATTTAAGCCTACTGCAGTCTCATATATCTTCTGCTTCGTATCAGACCCTTTCACCTAGATATTCAGCTGAACATTTGTATTCAACAGATACCAAAACGTACTCACCTGCTCTCCTCTCCACACCACACACAGATCCATCTCTCTCAACCTTCTAGTTTCTCTCAATGCCCCTCCCGCTTCCATTTACTAGGCCCAGAACCTTACAGCCACACTGGACGCTTCCCTGTACTTTGTTTCCCATCCATTCCGTTCCCATATCCTGTTTTGAGTTTTCTTTCAAAATATTTCTCTATTTCAAAATGCTTTTCTAGTACCAGGGGAAAGTAAGACTTGAACAAAGAGAGGAATATCTCTTCTGTTAAAACTAGAGGAAAAGATTTAAGGTACAATGCGAATGAAAATGAAATGAATTTTAAATCTACATTGTACAGCAAAAACAAAGCTAAAGGTGGCATTGAGTAAAACTCTAAGCATTACCTAATCTACTTCAATATCTTCTAGTTTTCTGATCCAAGTAATAGTAATCATAGATATCTATTTTGAACCTATATCATCTTCAGGGTGCCAGTTTTAATTCTTTATGTAATTATCTCTGCTTCTCATAACAAAATTTCAACCAGAAAGGCATTATAAACTCCCTCTACAAAGGAAGAAATTGACAAGGGGGAGGAAGCAAGGACTGCAAAGAGGCACAAAGAACCTCATGGTCATGGTCATTGTGACAGTTTTATAGGCAGTAAGGTATCTAACTGTATATGTTAAATCAGTATAGTTTATATCAATTGTATCTCAATAAAGCTATTTTTAAAATCTAAAGAAACTTCCCATAAAACATCTGTAAAATTTTTTTCCCTAAATTTATTGAGGTATAATTGCCAAAGAAAAATTGCATATATTTAAGACATATGCTTTGATGCACATATACATCCAAAATGATTACCACAATCAAGCTAATTATCTCACATATTTATCTTTAGTGTGCTCTGTGTGTGTGTGTGGTGGGACTATTTAAGATTTATTCTCTTAGTGAGTTTCAAGTATGCAATACATTATTATTAACTATAGTCACCATGATGTATATTAGGTCTCCAAATTTATCTTATAACTGAAAGTGAAATGGGGAGATGTCGGTCAAAGTGTACATGTAACTTCTTCACCTACAAATTTTGATCTCAACAAAATAGTATATATGAGATCATTTTAAACCACCATAAAAATTAGTAGAAAACAATGTTAATCGGTAAATCTAATAAAATCCTCCATCAATAGCTAATTCTTAAAATTTTTATAGTGATGAGACAGCAAAAGTAAATTGCTAAGAGTATTGTCCCTTAACCAACAAAATATAGATATATTTCCTCTTCAATGAGTTTCAAATACAATCAAATAGAATTACTCAAAAGCTAACAATTTGCTTATTATCAAGGTCACTATCAATTGCATTTTTTTGCTAACTAAATGGAAAAAGTGAGTAAGTAACCATTAAAAGTATAATAGAAATAATTAGATTTATGTTTTTCATAATACAAAGAAATATTTCTTTCTTTATACCCAAAATAAATTTAGCAACTGAAATATATTTCACAAAAAATCAAAGGATAAACAAATTTAATTGTCTATGAAGGATATAAAGCACAATGACAAATGAAATCTAGAAATACAGTTTTACTGTACTTTTTTCCACTTTCTACTGTGCTTCCATTGATGGTCTAAGAGGTGTGAAGGAGAATATTTTTGCTGGAGAGATTTAAAAACATGAGGTTAATTTTGCCTTCTCTTTGAAGGTATGTAAATTAATACAGGAGTTTAGAGTTGTGTATCTTTTTTAAAGGGGGATTTGAGCACTAATTATGGATGACTTTATTGTAAATTCAATTGATCCATTACTATATCATTATTTTTCACTACTCCTACTAGGAACAGGAATATTCAGAAAAGTGAAAGATCTTTGCAATGATCAATTTCACAACATCTCCATGAAGCAGCTTATTATGATGCCCCTCTGACAGATTAAGAAACTGGCAAAAAAAGATCTACAAACTTATGAGATCATAGATCTTAAGAAGATATTTGAAATCTTTGATATGTGCTAAATTCATGAAGTAACTAAAGTATACATCTTATTATAAAAATAATCCTAAATTTAATATGGCAAGAACACTACCAATTTAATTTCTTCAATAGATAGAAGGCAATTATGGTTATGTCTTTTGTGGTTTTTCTTGAATGAGCCTTGACAATTTATATCTTTCATCCTTCTCCATTTCATTAAATTGTCCAATTTATTGGCATAAAAAGTTTTTCCAAACATTTCCTTATTATCCTTATAAACAAGTGTAGAACCTTTTAGTAATGTCTCTGCTCTCACTCTGGGTCTCATTGAATTGGTATCTTCTCTTTTTCCCATTCAGTCTGGCTCGAGGTTTGCCAATTTTATTAATCTTTATAAGGAATTAACTTTTGTTTTCATTGATTTTTTTTTTGCTTATTCTTCTGTTTTCTGTTTTATTAATTTCATCTGTCACCTTTATAATTTCCTTTCTTCTACGTACTTTGGGTTTCACTGTTCTTGTTCTAGTTTCTCTCTCTCTCTTTTTTTTTTTTTTTAGACAGAGTATCACTATGTGGCGCTCAGTAGAGTAATGTGGCACCGCAGCTCACAGCAACCTCAAACTCTTGGGTTTAAGCGCTTCTCTTGCCTCAGTCTCCCAACTAGCTGGGACTATAGGTGCCCACCACAACGCCCTGCTATTTTTTTTATTCTAGTTGTCTTTGTTGTTGAGCAGTCCCGGGCCAGGCTTGAACCCATCAGACCTAGTGTATGTGGCTGGCACCCTAACCACTGAGTTATGGGTGCCAAGCTCTAATTTCTTGACTGAGGTTGTTGAATTGAAACCTTTCTTCTTTTCTAATATAAGTGACAAATAGTACGCTTTTAAAAGGTAAATATTGCCTTAGCTGTATCCACTTTCATATTTACTTTCATTTTAATTCTATTCAATTTATAATTTTTTGTTTCATTCCATTTTGACTCATTCTATATTTGAAAGTATAGTAATTAGTGTCTATGTTTTGGGGAATACTTTAAGGCTGTTTCTCTTCTTGATTTACAATTTTATTGCAGTGAGAGGACATACTTTGTATGAATTTATTGTTTTGATTTGATACTTTTTAAATGGCCCAGAATATGGACTGTTTTAATAAATATTTTGTGCACACTTGAAGAGAATACTATTATTGGGTAGGATATTCTAGAAATGTTGCTACTTTAAGTTCATTCACAGTATTATACAAGTACATGTTCTTACTGGTTTTCTGTCCATTTGTTGTATCACTTTTGATAATAAGGTATTGCAATTTCTGATAATTGTGGATTTGCACTTCTCCTTGTAGATTTATGTATGTTTCCTTCATATATTTTGGAACCTTTCTATTGAGGGCATATATGATTAGGATAGCTAGGTCTTCTCAATTAATTTATTGGTTTCCTATCTTGAAATGGCCCTCATTTTCCCTTGTGAAATTGTTTACTCTGAAACCTACTTTGTATTATATTGATACAAACATTCCAACTGTCTCATGATTCATGTTATCATGGTATATAATCTATCCTTTTACTTTAACCTATTTGTGTCTTTACAAATACAGCTTATTATCTGTAAAGGGAGTTTCTCGAGGGTATACCTAGGTTATGTCTTGCTTTCTTATCCAAACTGACTTTTAGTTGGGATGTTTAGACCATTTGCATTTAAGGTATTTATTGATATGATTGGTTTGAAATCTATGATTTTGCCAGTAGTTTTCTATTTGTACTATTTGTCCTTTGTTCCCCTTTCATTCTTTTTTTCTACCTTATTTTGCATGAATTTTTGTGAATGATTTTGTTCTATCTCCTTTCTTGGCTTATTAGCTATTTCTTTTTTAATGGAACTTCAAAGGTTCTTTACAGGTTTACAATGTATATTTTTGGCTTATAAACTCTTTTCTAGTGATATTATGTCGATTTACTTGTAGACTTACAACAGTACTCTTCCGCTTTCCCCTCCTACACTTTGTGCTATTGTCATACATTTTACTTGTACATGTGCTGTAATCCTAACAGTGCACTGTTATTATTTTTTTTTTGCTATAGTCAAGTGTTTTTAAAAGAAATTTAAATATCTGAAAATTCTTTTGTGTTTGCCACCATAGTTATCATTTCCAGTACTCTTCATGTCTTTGTGTTGACCTAGATTTTCGTTTGTATAGTTTTGCTGATTTTTGACATTTCTTAGAATACAGTTGTGCTGATGATGCATACTCTCTGCTTCTGAATGTCTTAAAATGTCCTATTTCACCTTTACTTTAGAATTATATATATATATTTTTAATTGTTGGGGATTTATTGATGGTACAAGAAACCAGGTTACACTGGTTGCATTTGTTAGGTAAAGTCCCTCTTACAATCGTGTCTTGCCCCCAAAAGATGTGGCACACACCAAGACCCCACCCCCGTCGCTCCTTCCCTCTCTCTGCTCTTCTTTTCCTCACCCCTCCCTCATTCTTTCTCTCTCTGCTCTCCCCTTCCCTCACCCCACCGAGTCATTAGTTGCCATTAATTATCCTCATATCAAAATAGAGTACATGGGATTCTTGCCTCTCCGTTCTTGAGATGCTTTACTAAGAAGAATGTGTTCCACTTCCATCCAGGTTAATACAAAAGCTGTAAACTCTCCATTTTTTTAATAGCCGAATAATGTTCCATAGTGTACATATACCACAGTTTGTTAATCCATTCCTGGGTTGGTGGACATTTAGGGTGTTTCCACATTTTGGCGATTGTAAATTGAGCTGCAATAAACAGCCTACTGCAAGTGCCCTTATGATAAAAGGACTTTTTTCCTTCTGGGTAGATGCCCAGTAATGGGATTGCAGGATCAAATGGGTAGAAGTATATTTTTACAGGGTATAGAATTCTGGGTAGATTTTTTTTTTCCCCGCATTGTTTGAAAGATGTTGCACCAATGTTTTCTTGATTACTCTGTCTCCAAAAGAAATATGCTGTTATTCTTATCTTTGTTCCTATCTGTGTAACATCTTTTTTTCCTCTTCCTGATTTTAAGATCTTTTCTTCATTTTTAAAAGTAGTCTGACCATAATGTGCCCTGGTATAATTTTCTTCACTTTTTTGTACTTCAAGTTTGTTGGTTTATGATTCTATGGATTTACAGTGTGCATCAACTTTTGGAATATTTTGGCCACTCTTTCTTCAAACATTTGTCTTTCTCTTCTTTCCTTCAGGAAAAATAATTACACATGTATTAGATAGCTTGTGGTAGTCCTATCACTTACTCAAGCTCTGTTCTTTTGTGTGATTTTTTTTTAAATTTTTTTCTTTGTGTTTCATTCTGAATAGTTTCAACTGCTATGTCTTCAATTTCACTTTTCTTATATATGGCTACCAAGTGTATTTTCCACTTTAGACACTGTAGATTTTCCTTCTAAAATAGTATGTAGCAAAGTATAAATCTTGTATCTGGATATCTGAATCTTGGGCGATACCAGGGAAGTTTTCCTCAATAATTTATAACCTGAGGGACAATCAGGCCATGACCCTTTTTCTTTGTATAGTTCATGAACTAGGAACACTTTCTACATTTTTATAATTTTTTATTTTATGTATGTGTGTAGGTATTTATTTATCTTTGAGACAGTCTCACTCTGCTGCTATGAGTAGAGCTGCGGCATTATAGCTCATAGCAATCTCAAACTCTGAGGCTCAAGAGATCCTCTTGCCTCAGCCTCCCAAGTAGTGAGACTATAGGCATTTACCATGACGCTGACTAGTTTTTCTACTTTTGGTAGACATGGGGTCTTGCTGTTGCTCAGGCTAGTGTCAACCTCCTTGAGCTCAGGTGATCCACTGTCCTCGGCCTCCAGAGTGCTAGGATTATAGGCATGAGCCAAGGTGCCTGACCCAGTTTGGGCACTTTGGTTTACTTTCTTACCCTTCTCTAAGATTACTTTCCCCTCCTCCTATTGAGTACTACAGGGCGTAGGTGCCATAGATTTCTAGTTTTTTAACATTGAAATAAAAGTATCTCCCAATTTCCTAGAAAAATTTTACTTTAGATGGTCCTTACCATATTATAAGGTAGCAAAAGTGGAAGGAATTAAAGGTTGAAAAATGTTTTTTTCAAAAACTCTCCTTTCTTTCAAAGATACTTTCAAAAGTGTTATCTCAGTATAATGCAGAGGTATCTGAGTTCAGTTCAGTACAATTTTCTTCTGTTATTATGAGTGAAGTTTAATCACTTTTCATTTATGAGCCATATTCGTATTTTTTATATCTTTCTTTTTCGTTAAGGTATAAGTTACATCCAATAAAATGTCCAGGTCTTAGGTATTCAGTTCAGTGAATTTTGATGATTGAATATATCTGTGTAACCATCACAGAAAATAAGACTTAGTACATTTCCATCATCCCAGAAAATGCCCTGGCACCTTTCTAGTCAGTACTCCCACACCTCCAGAAGCACCTGCCTTCTCATTTCTATCAACATAGATTAGTTTTCCTTCTCCTTGGACTTGGTATAAATGAAACAGGCAGTAAGGCATAGAAATAAAATGATATATTCATAAAGCAGAGAGGACTTGGGCTTGGCTATACCTATTGCAGAAAACATTTACTGTGTCATACTGTCTGTTCTTCTACCTGTCAATTTGGTAAAATGAAAGGATTATTGCATTAATATTAATAGTCTGGGGAACTGGATTCGAACTGTAATACTGTCAGTCACTTAACTGTGTGACTCTAGGCAAGACACGTTATCAACCACATCCTCGATTCTTCTTCTGTATTGTATGATTTGCCTAATTGTGAAAGGATGCTGATACCAAGTGCTTCCTTAGCCCGTGATTCTCCTGGTTAAGATAACCTCTTCAGTGCTATTCAGTTTACTTCTTTCAGTTCTGTCAATGTGCCTTTCATATTTTCTCAGAATATTTTATTAAGCAAGAGAGGATGAGTAAGGTAGATTTGGGACCTTGCTTGGTCTGCTCAATTATTTCCAAGCCCTCAGTTTGGAATCTGAGTATTTTGTCTACAGCACTTGTGTTAGTAGGATGGTGACATGGACTCTCCTGGCATAAGAATGTATTCATCTTACAATGAGTTTTTCTGAGATATATGTTAGTATACAAGCCCCTGTGAGGCAGAAAATGTCCTTTGCTCTTCTTTCCACCTGCTACAGTACGTTGGAGAAAGCAAGCTTCAATTAAATATACTTTATGCTTTCAAATACCATATCTTATTCAATGAAGTGATTTATTAGGAATGTGTACTGAGGTAAGATTTAACTTAAAATACTTGGCCTCTCAGAAAAATATTCAGGTAGAGCCTACATACTTTTTTTAATCCTTAAAGAGTTAATTTAGGCTGGACGCAGTGGCTAACGACTGTAATCCTCACTCTCTGGGAGGCTGATGTGGGTGGAAATAGTTGTGGTGGGCATCTGTAGTCCTAGCTACTCATGCAGCTGAGGGAAGCATAAAATTTATTGTTAGATGATTTTTAAATTATAATGAAGATATTATTACTTAACTCATCTTCTCTCTCTCCACAAGACAAATGACAAACAGATCCATAACATACCTAAACTGGTAGGTTCAAGGTTCCAAGAACACAGTCAATGCTCTAAAACTGATTTTTATTTCACTGATAATAATAAGGCCTAATGTAAGCCCTTCCTAATTTTTTCCCAGCTTGCTCTGAATGTCTTCTCCTAGTTCAGTGGTTCTCAACCTTCCTAATGCTGCAACCCTTTTAACACGGTTCCTCCTGTTGTGGTGACCCCCAACCATAAAATTATTTTCGTTGCTACTTCCTAACTGTAATTGTGCTACTGGTATGAATTATTATGTAAATATCTGATATGCAGGAGATCCCCCAAGGGGTCGCAACCCACAGGTTGAGAACCGCTGTTCTAGTTTATCTTCCTTCAAACCATCCTCTCCAATGATGAGCTAGTTTTCTAAAATGCAATTTTTTTAATGTTATCCTACCTCTGATTACAATTCTTTGGTGTCTATATAGAATCGAATGCACATTTCTTAGCAAAACTTTAAAAGATTATAAAGCATCTGTGACGGTAGTAATTCTGCCAGAAGGAGTAACGGTCCTGAAGCTAATGGAACCAGGAGGAGTATTTAAGACAGCTTGAGGCAGCTTTTGCGGAGATGAGGACTACAATTGTTACCCATCAGGAATCAAAGTTGACAGTTAGACAAGAGGGCAGATGCAGTGGGTCATGCCTGTAATCCTATAATCCCAGCACTTTGGGAGGCTGAGACAGGAGGGTTGCTTGAACCCAGGAGTTTAAGACCAGCCTAGACAATATAATAAGACTAAAAGTCTCTAAAATAAATAAAAATCTAGAGAAGAACATTTCTAAAGTATATAAAAAAAGAATACACATAACAAGCAAAGAGTAGTTATATATAAGAAGTAGGACTCCTCTTTATGTAGTAGTATGAGGGTATGTTCACGTGTATGTGTGCACAGAAACAGCTTGATGGCTTAAAAAATTATTATTATTATTACCTTTTGGAGACAGAATCTCAAGCTATTGCCCTGGGTAGAGTGCTGTGGTGTCATAGCTCACAGCAACCTCCAACCCTTGGACTCAAATGATCCTCTTACCTCAGTTTTTTTTTTTTTCATTTTTAGTAGAGATGGGTTTTTGCTTTTTGCTCAGCCTGGTCTCGAACTCATGAGTTCAAGCAATCCCTCCTCCTGGGCCTCCAAGAGTGCTAGGATTATAGGCCTGAGCCACCGCACTTGGCCTGCTTAAAAGAATTATACCTAAAGAAGAAAAGATCTTCACAACCTGTTGCCTGCTAACATCTCCAACCCCTTTACTCACTACCCTATAACCAGTCTACAGTTCCAGACCTGAATGTTTTCTCCCGTTCTCTCCTTTTGCAAGCACTATCCTCTCTTTCAAGACTCAGATTATTTCTTCTTGAATCTCTTCTTGCAACTGCACTCCTCTCAGCCATGGCTCGGTTAATGGGGTTCATTCTGCACTGTCTCAAAATCGACTTCCTACCTGCGTCATCGAGCTCATATACTCAGTGTAGTCTGTCTCCCAACACTAGGTATGAATTTCTTTCTTTTTTTTTTTGTAGAGACGGAGTCTCACTTATTGCCCTCGGCAGAGTGCTGTGGCGTCACACAGCTCACAGCAACCTCCAACTCCGGGGCTTAGGCGATTCTCTTGCCTCAGCCTCCCAAGTAGCTGAGACTACAGGTGCCCGCCACAACGCCCGGCAATTTTTTTGTTTTGCAGTTCAGCTGAGGCCAGGCTTGAACCCGCCACCCTCGGTATATGGGGCCGACGCCCTACTCAATGAGCCACAGGTGCCGCCCAGTATGAATTTCTTAAAGCTATGTTCTGTCTTGTTAATTTTTAAATCCCAAATCCTTATCATAGTGCTGGTGTATAAAAGTCAACATATTACTATTGAACAGAGGAGTTTCAAGTTTCTGATCAGTGAATTAATTACACTGGTGGCTCAAACTGAAGTTTGTCACTCTCCTTCCTTTCTGATCCCATCTTTCATCTCTTGACTCCACTTCCTTGTGCTCCATACCAGTGTCCTCAGGCCATTTCAGTTTGTGAACCTGATAAAGTAAATTGCAGAGTTGTTTTTTATTGTATCACATGGTATTTTAAAAGAATTTATTATTGAAGCCATCTGACCCTCTAATCTTTTCATAATTACCTAGGAAAAATTACGTCTTAAGATGGGTTTCTATCTAGGATATATTCTTTCTAATATTTCTGGTTTGCTTTTGCTCTCAGAAACAAAGTTAGAGCACATGATTCTCTAAGGTAGAATAAAGGTAAAGACAATAGCCAGAAGTTCTGCAAGGGTCATGATCTGTGTTTTTAAAAATATAATTCTGTTTCATCGTCTTTTCATTTCTTTAAATGATAAAAATTATATATGAAAACAAATTATTATACATACATAAGACATAGCGAATTATAAACTTAGATTTGCAGGCTATGTGATAGTTACACTGGTTTTCTTTTACTTACTTACTACATAGGCAACATAATACACGTGTCAATAGTTCTGGGTCTTCAAAACAAACAAAACCTAATTTAATTGGCTCTTAAAAACAAATGCAATGAAGTCATCTAAATTTGGACTCAGATGTGCAACTCTGGGCATGTTACTGGTCTACATTTCTTCATCGGTGAAGTGGTGAAATAATGGCACCATTATGGACTTGTGAACTTTGTTGTGAGCAAAAGCTTGTAAGGTGCTTAACTCAGTACCTATTGCATGGCAAAACATTCAGGACAAAATTAACTATTATTTGATGTTACAAATTTTTTTTTTTCCTCAAGAAGGTTAAAGTTCCTTTATGTCCTGAAAGTAGGAAATTTATCTTTGTTCATGTTGTTTGATAAATTAGTAGTGTCCTTCCCTCCCGAGTAGATGAAAACATATTATATTCACTCCTGTGAAAAGGGGGAGCTGTGCAACTCTGTCTTCTCAAATGCTCCCCTATCTCCCCCTTTCCTGGTTCTCCTTTGGATTAGCTGGAGGGAAGGGTGCCACAAAAGTTGCGCAACTTGGCACAGTCACACCATAGGCTACTATAATGCAAATATACCAGTGAGTCTAGTTTTTTCTGTTAGTGGCACGAAGGGCACATGTGCCCCATGCTCACGATTCCCCTCCCCGGTGGAGGGAGAGGTTCACTCTGCAGTCCTGCTTAGTCTCCAGCTGCTCTCACTTTGGTCTTCCCACTTCCACAGTCCCAAGGTTAGGATGTTGCTCGTGCTTGAAGATATCAGCTCACTGCTCATCAGAACTGAAATAAACATTTATTGACCGCTTGTAGCAAATAGGGCAATCTTGTTTAAAAGAGAACAAGTAAACAGAAATGATTCTGTTGCTGTTTGGCACAGAGCTTCTGTGGTATGAAAACGTGATGGCAAACTCTCCAGGGCATTCAGCCCTCAGCCATGGCACTCAGGGCAGATTACTGGTTGATGAAACATGAATATGAAAACACCTGACTCACCAAATTATTTCCTAGAATAGTTAGCTGGGCGGAGGCTCACCAAGTTAATAACTAAACCCAACCCTCAAGTCTATTGGCAAAGCTTAATGACTCTGTATCCACCCAGAAAGATAAAGGAGGCTTTGATATCCTGTTCATTTAATTGGGAAGAGGAAAATGACTCATTAGGTACTTGGGACACTGAACAAGTGACCCTCACTGGAAATATTTTGAAAGGTGAGATGAAGTTCTAAAGCAGTCATTCGGATAGTACATCACGTCAGGCCTGAGGCAGACGATGAATCAAGAAACAAGATTTACAAAAGAGAAAAACATGAGGCAGAGCGAATAATCTTCACATTATGAACCTATGAGTCCAGAGTTATGCTCACTTAGAAGATGAAAAATTAAAACCTCCACAACTTTGAAACATTTTCTGTTTACCTATTTATTTAACCATAATTTTCAATGACATATGGTATGTAAAGTGTCTATCCCAGTACCTGGCTGGCATATAGTGTCACTAAATGTATGCTAATTCCCTTGAACTCTGATCTTTGCTTTTCTCGGGTTTGTTTGTTCAAGAGAAAAAGTTCTTGAAGATGACACATCTGTATGGTTTCATGCAAGTTCATAATAGTATTAGCGTCTAAAGTCTAGCATTCACTGTTGGTTTTGCTATTAATAATAACCAAGTATGACAGCAAATTTAGTCATCTGTATCAAATTTATGCCATTTGGTTCAGAAATTATTTTAGGGGAACATTTTGAAATGAAGGCTGTTAGCTTACCTTGGTATACTCATGACTTTGCCAAAACAAACTGTATACATGGTAAAATTATCAATTTTTAAAATATCACTGGTAACTGCACTTAAGTTACTCATTTTTGATTGTTAAAGTACTTCTGTTGATGTTTTAAATTTGATTCTTTTTGGTTCTTTCTCTGTAAGAATAAATGATGCTTCAAAATGTTAGCAAATTAGAGCAACTTTTCAACTCCTCCACAATAAATTATTCTTCAGGCTAAAAGAAAGTAATTCTACAAGTGCCATTGAAGGTCATTTTATTGAGAATCAGTGTGACAAACACAGCCACACATAAAATCAAATATTTATAAAAAATGAACAATCTAAAATATTTGGGTGCCTGTTTTTCAACTCTTCTTGTGATCTGTTTCATGTTTACTTAAAGTGCATATGTGGTCATTTCTATATTTAGCACTTCATTAAATTTAAGTGTATTAGATAACATCAAAATAATTTTTGGCTACCAACATTTAATCATGAATTTCTCACACAATGATGTTTTACTGAAGCAAACATTTTTCTTTCTAGAATATACTAATATTACTGTCTCCTAGAACAAAATATCGATTAAAATATCACGAGAGTCTTCCAGACGAGTCATAGAATTTTGACAAGCTGCATTTTAGCCCTTTGGAGAAGCCACCTTCCTATTTCACACACTTCTGCTGTCTGCTCCAACACACACCCTTTAGGGGAAGTTTAACCTCGATAGATACAACCTTGTTGTTGGGCCAGTCTGTCTACAGACAGGATGTAGCTTGTAAGCAAGAGAAGCGCTGGTGTGCCAGGAAGATTACAGCTGCCAGCTGAGTGGCCAGTCTGCTACTTCCCTTTGCTTCGCTACCAAGTATGTGCATGTCTTGAAACTAGGCCACCGTAACTCAGAAGCAGGGGCAGCTGTGACTGACACCACGCTCTTTGTGAGGAGGAGAGGAGAATACAGGATGCAGGATGATTGAAGGGGAAGGTGTGCTCCTGAGAAGAGAAAGAAAGAATGGTCTGAAGATTTCAAATACTTGTAACTTTGTCTACTTCCCTAGGGCCAGTGTACGTGTGTATATGAGCGCATGTGTGAAAGTGTGTGCAGGAAGGAACTAGCATTGTGAAATAACCCCAAACACAACTGGTCAGCCGGCTTCCTTTTGAAAAACAAAAATCAACAACAATCCAAAAAACTCTACTTTGAATAATCTCACAACAGGAAATAACAGAATGGAAACTGGGGAATTGTGATGTGGAAAAATTTGAGAAATTAGTACAATAGAGGCTACATAATTAACATAGTGTATATAATTGAAATTGAGAATAAATATAAAGGGAATTTTAGATACCCAGATTAGATTAGATTAGTTTACTAGGCATCAAGTGAGATAATGAAATAAGAGTCAACCATTTGCTAGATCTTCCAGTGGATCAATATATTTTTACTACTCTCCTCTTCAATTATAATTGTGATCTATATTCTCTTTGCATTGTAGCTTCTTAAATTCAAATAATACCAGTAAATAACTGACAAAGGATTGATTGCATAGGTTTAAAAAAAGTGTTAGTAATTAAAAGAAATCTAACAAGTAAAGATGAACATGTTATGATATGATAAAAAGGCATATGAGTCAGAGTTAAGTGAAATTACAACACATTTCTTCTATTTAGAAGTATAGCTGCTACATGTGACCAGTAATTAGAAAGCTATTGGTTTATTGTGATATAATATCTACTAAGAACATAATCCAGAAAATGATTTCTACCCCATTGAACTTAGATCGTTATCGGAAGAAGAGACTGAAGTAATATATCATGATGGAGAGTGTTAAGGCACTGTGTTCTTTCCTATCAATTCTAGCTAATTTACTATCTTCGTAGTCTATCTCATATTAAGACCACTATTTCCCTTTTCTCCTTTTAGACACACAATACCTGTTTGTCTTAGCATGAATTTTTTTTTTTTTTTGGAGTGAACTTTGACCATGTTCATTGACTGGCAGAAGAATGTCAAAGAAAGGAAAAAGTGAGGCAAAGGGATTTGAAGACATGCCCCTGCCGCTGGAAAAAATGCGTTGATTTTCTAGTTTTGCCTGCTGGGAAGCCTGCTAACTGTCACTTGTATTGTCCTTCCATAGTTAGTGGAGGCATATGAGAATCTAGGGAGTTCAGTGGCAGCTCCTTGGAGACTCATTGTTTAGAGCTTGTTTATTCTGAAAAATTTGCCTTACAAATTTTATTTATAAAATACACCTCACTATTACTAAATTAATTCTTTACTTATCACTAGATTCTTCATTTTCACTTCCTGTGTTTGTCTCGATTTGAGTCCTTCAATAAGTCATCTTCACCAACCCCTTTCCTAAACATATGGTTGATAGTGACAACTGACTCCTTGGAAAGGGTGAAAGTAATGATACTATTAGGGAGCTTTACTTTTTTTGCAGTTTTTGGCTGGGGTTGGGTTTGAACCCGCCACCTCCGGCATATGAGGCCGGTGCCTTACTCGCTGAGCTACAAGTGCCACCCGGGAGCTTTACTTTTAATTGTATAGTGTTGCTTTGTGAATAATTATTAAGATATTTAATCAATTATATCTATGAAATGATCATTGAAGAGATTGCCTAAATATACTCAAAACAACTTACAGAAAACTATTTAATGTCAAAGTTGAACAAAAATTCATTTATGTCTATATGCTAGTAGAGCATTGTATGGGAATTTCAAACCATATGAAGTTGGAGAGTAATAAAAATCTAGACTTTTATACTAAGTATGAAAACTCAGGTATGAGATGATATTTCTTTGACTAAGCCTTGTACTTTATAGAACTTGTTCTATAATCAGTTATGTAATCTTTTTAGAGTAGCTGAAAGAAAGGATATTAAAACAATGATCTTTCAACCTTGCTTTTCTTTTCCAATAGCTGGCTTGCCCATTAATCAGCATATTCAAGCTTCCTTCTCATTAGTTTTAAAAAATTCTAGGAAATACTTTCCATAGTATGCTGTAAGAGATTTTATTATTGGATTAAAAACTTTTCAGCAAACAATAGGGGCATTAGGCAGGGTCCAGGTATTGTGTCTCTTACGCCAATGCTTAGTTTAGGTAACTCCTGAAATGTACTACATTTAATTATTTTCTACCTTGTGTTATGGCAAAAATTGCCATGTTAAAAATTTTCAGGCCACATCTTACCTCAAATTCTTTATCCTGGGCCACTCTGCAATTCGGTTCTATATTCAGGACATTGGAAAAATTGCTGGAGAAAAAAGAAAAAGCAGTTCTTACTTTTCATTAAATGTTTACTGAGCTCTCTATATGGCTTTAAAAGGGGGTTCTTTTGTTTGTTTTTTGTTTTGGCAGGGGTGCAAGGGGGGACACCTCTGGCTTTTTTCCTATCATTAGTTATCTATTTCTGATCCTCATGGCCACACTGACTGCTTGTATTTAGCCGCAGGTGGTTTTGCTCTTACCTTATAGAAGAAATCAAAAGCACCATTTGGGAACTCTTTCAACTTTACCAACTACAGACTACAAACTTATCTGCTTGCACATGCACCCTCATAGTTTTTTTGCTCAGTAGGAGCAGTGTGCTCCTTTTGATAAAGGCCAACCCAACCGTTTGTGCTCCTGACTAAAGAATCTCTCAGGTCCTTGGGCCTTGGGCCATCATTTGTCTTCTCCTTCATTTTCCTCTGGCTTGTCTTGTCACAAGCCTTTTGCCCAGCTCATAAATGAGGACGGTCCACAGTTCAGTTCTCACTGTTCTTTTTCTTCTCTCATTGCGTACATAATGAAGGACAACTTATTCATGTCCATGGCTTCAACCCTCACGTGAAATCCATGTACATCTGCTTCCAGTCCTGACCGCTTTGAGCCCCAGGTGCCTATGGGACCTCTCTGCCTATCTTCTCAAAGAGACTTCAATCCTACGAAGATCATGAATGATGATCTTGAGTTAAATAATGGTCTTCAGTTAAAACGAATCCATTATAACTGAGAATCTTTTAAAACAATCTTCTTTTCTGCGTTGTTAGTAAATGGTGCTATTAAGTCATTAAATCTGAGCTGATCTATTTTGAATCAGAAGTTTCATTGATTACAATGTCTCAAAGAAGAAGCAGTACAATTAATCAAAGTGCCTAAACTATCTATATAGTTTTGCTATCTTAATGGTAGCTTGTTTATGCCAGCAGCACAGAAGTCTGGAGAATGAGTGGTGATGAAGTCTTGATAGGCATTTTCCCCAGCTTGTTGAAAATTGAATATTTCTCCTTGCAAGAAGTGGTCCAAATATGGAGGAAGTGGTAGAAGTGGTACCAGTTGGTCCATGGCCTGGTGAAAATGACAGATGACAGAGAGTTTCAAGCATTGCTTCTGTAGTTATGAGCAGCATTGTTTTTCGACATGTGGTCAAGCATTGTCTTGCAAAAGGATGAGTCTGTCTCTATTGACCAATCTTGGCTCCTTGATTAAAAGCATCCTCATCATTTTGTCCAATTGATTCCAGTAGACATCCTGTATAATTAAATGATCAGCTGTCTTGAATCAGTAGTGGATAATACCAGTGCTCGACCACCATACAGACACCATTAACCTTTTTTGATGAATATTCAGTTTTGGACTATGTTTTGACACTTTATCTTTATCTAATCACTGTGCTGAATATTTTCAATTGTCAAAAAGAATCCATTTTTCATCACACATAACAATATGGTATAGAAGTGGTTCACCTTTATGTTGTGACAGCAAAGAAAGGCAAGCTTCAAGACAAAGTATCTTCTGATGCTCATTTAATTCACACAGAACCCATCTACCCAGTTTCTTTATCTCGCTGATTTGTTTCATATGGCACAATATTTTTGGGATAGTAATGTCAAACCTTGCTGCTAATTCACTCATAGGTCCAGACAGATTCACTTCCACTACAGCTTTCAGCTCATCATTATCCACCTTGGTCCCTGGACACCTACGTAGCTCTTTTTCAAGATTAAAGTCACCAGAATAGAACTTCTCAAACCATCAATGTACTGTGTGTTCATTAACTACATCCTTCCCAAACATTTCCTAAATATATCCAGTTGTTTGCACTGCATTGGTTTCAGTGTGGAAGTTATATTAGAAAACAACATGAATTTCTTACTTATCTGTGGTTTCACAAAAATTGCTCTAAAAATTTTTGAAAGATAATTCCTAGCAAAAACCTGCATTTGAAAGAAAGAGGATGGACCTTCACAATAAAGATAAAACAAGAGGGGTCAAAGTGAAATGTCAGAGACACCAATTGTCAAATTTAGGACTTACAGGAATCATACATTTCATACTTAGTGACCTAAGTGTCGGATCCTGAAACGGAGGAAACATCATCTCTTCCCTCTCTTTCCCTCCACCACCTTCAGAGAATTACCAAGCTCTGCTGAATTTAGTAATAATTAATTGTGCTGAATATGGGCAAGGCATCTTACAATGTATTATCTTAGTCTTCACAGTTACTGTATTATGTGAGTGGGTATTTTTATCTATATCTTAAAGTTGGGGAAAATGAGGCACAAAGAGGCAAAATGACTTGCTTCACTCACACAGGTAATAAAGGGTAGTAATGGGATCTAAACCAAAGCAGATTAACTAACTTATAGGGTCAGAATCTTCACCATCACCCTGCACTGGGCTTATAGAATGCCAGGATCCTAAATCTCTCTTCAAATCATTTCCTTCTATTGCTCCACCCTCATTTTGGTAGACCTGGTTAATGGGCTCCTTATTTCTTGCCTGTCTAACTTCTTAACAAACTGCAGCCCCAAATTCATTTTCCAAGATAATGTCTTGCTAATTAGTCTTCCTCAAATTTTGTGGGGCACTGGCTGAATCTTTGTTTAGGACATTGTATTCAGTTATATATTTGAATTTTTCCTGTTCCCATATTTTGTGTTCTTCCACAATAGTAACTGTTTGTTGTCCATATTTATCATCTTCTTTCCTATCTCTTTGTTCTTTTTCATTTCATTTTATGTTATTTCCTGAAGCCTATCCTCTGTTGCAGACAATTTTTATCCATATTTGTTGTACTTTCTGTTGATTCTAATGATATTTCATCTCTATAATAGTTTCATTTTATTCTTCTATTGACCCTTGAGCTCCATAGACACATTTTTCATTTCCTATTTGTTCTTCATGTTTTTTATTTGATCTCTTGTTAGTCTCCTAGATTCATTTTTTACAGAAAGCCAACTTGCCTTTAGTTTCTCTGAGTTTTGAGTGAACAATTTGTTTGAAGTTAGCCTATTTTTCTAGGAATAGGATCTGAAATTTCTGGTTTTTATTTACCTTTATTTCCTTTCTTTTCCTCTATATTTTTCTTAAGGATCTGAATTATATAGGAATTTTACTCCAGGTATTTGCTCCAAATAAATTTTTGCACTCATGATCAAGACAAACATCTAAGGATGTTTGTAGCATAATCCTTTGGGGAAAAAATAAACAAAAACAAATGAAATTGGAAACAACCTCAGATTCCTTCTTGAGTACAAGAATGAATATGTTAGGATTTGTATTCAGTGTACAAAAATTAAAATGAATAAAATTAAGATACAGTTATTGGCATGGTGAATCTAAAAAATATAATGCTGAATGGAAAAAAGTTATTGAAGAACACTACTACAAGATTTCATTAATATAAAGCTTAAAAATGTGTAAAACTAAGCAATATGCATGATTATATATACCACATGCACGTGGTAAAACTGCAAAAAAGAGCATGGAGTGATGTTCACAAAATTCAGTAAAGTTTTTCCTCTTCTAGGGGAGAAATGGAAACAAAGGTCTTGGTTATTTTCTATTTAACTGTGTGGTGGGTACATGGGTGTTTGTTTTATTCTTCTTATTCAAACTACCTATAACTTATATTTCCTTGTTTGTAGAATATATTTTATCTAAGTCAATTTAATTAATTTAAAAGAAACATATTAATGTTAGGTTCCTTTTCTTGCTTCAGGAAATAAATGACAGGAAATGGTGAACATTTTAGGAGTCACTTGCATGGGAGCAGATGGATACTAAATCTGAGACTAAATTATTTTTATTTCAAGTTTCTTATTATTTTATAACTTAAGACAAATAATACAATACATGCAGATATACCATCTAAAACAGTCTGATTCAAGTGTCAAAAGAGTATTAATCAATTCAAACAATGAAATTGTAAACTAGAGACATGGATTATAGTTTCAACCTCTACCATATTGGTTAAAGGTTTAGTTTAGTCTGTAGGTTAAACGCTTGCAGATTGCAGTAAGTCGAAGGATATTCTCAAAGTGGCAAAATGACAAATTTTGTTCTTATAAAACTCAGAAAATCACTCATCTTCCCTTTACTACACATATAATTTCTTCATATGTGGTTGGGAACCATAGAAACCATGGCTGAAAACATTGGCTTCTTCCAGAAGTCAACACAACTATTTTTAAAACTATGATGATTTTGCATATAATGAGCTCTGAACTAGTGAGTCATATGGAATTCGGTTGATGACATATTTAGTATTGAGTGGATCCTGGCAACCTCTTATCACATGCCTTCCAATTCAACACCAGAACAGCTCCTGGGTGTGTCTTCTGGGTCAGCACACAAATAAATATTTATATAAACCTGCTGCACAGCTGTGTTCTAGCATTTCAGTAGTGTACCTGGAGAAAAAACTCAAATATCTATAATGGCAATGTCATGCTTGGGGGCTCAATCTACTCAATATATTTGTTAAAGGCATCTTAAAAACTTTGTTGTGAAACATACACATAGAAATGCACAAAATGCAAACATAGGCACGATTATTTAAAAAGAAACACCAGTGTAACCACCACACAGGACAAGAAGTGAAATCCGCCAGCACCCCCAGTCGCTGGCAACCCTTTCCTTGTGGCAACCCCTTCCAAAACCTTCAGAAGGAATCACTATGCCACTGTTCCCGTTAATTAATTCTTGGCTTTGCTTTATAGTTTTGCCTCTTAACTATGCATTCCCGAACAATACGGTTCCTGATGGAAACTCCTAAACACCACAATGGAATCTTGGTGTTTATGTTACTGGGTCTTGCTCTTTTCTCTCAACATTGTACATGGTATTCCATTCTGCCTCAATTCATCTAAGTAATCACCTAGCTCTCATCTCCTCAGCTCCTGAATCTTTCTTACATCATCTAGCTGCCCTGTTATATAATTTCTACAGCACTTTAGGGGTGGGAGGTAGCAATAACTCTACTTTGGCATGCATGTAATTGTAATCAGCCCGGCCCTTCCACCCTATAGTAATACTTGGAAAAATGATAGCATGTGGGGAGTATCTGCCATGTGCTAGGAGTGCAAGAAGCAGTCTGTTCATGTAAGATGCCGTATTAAAGGTAATCCTGCCTACTATGTAAATTTAGGATCCTCTTTTTACGGATAAGAATTTGAAATTCAGAAAGATAAAGGAAATTGAGAGGATAGCCTTTCTGAGGTTTAGTTATCAGTAGCACAAATCTTGTTTTCTTTCTTTCTTTCTTTCTTTTTTTTTTTTTGCAGTTTTGGCCAGGGCTGGGTTTGAACCCACCATCTCCAGTATATGGGGCTGGCGCCCTACTCCGTTGAGCCACAGCTGCCACCCCATATTGTTTTTTTACTATTTTGTGCCTGTTAAGAGAGTAAACGAATAAACTTGCCGAGATGGTAGCCTTTTTCCATCCCACCAAGCTCTTGGTGTTTTGCAATGTTCCATTGGTGCTTGCACAGAAACTGAAACTCAGAAAGATGAAGGTAACAGCCTTAAAGTAAAGCCTTACTCCGGTTATTCACCGGTGTGCTGACTCCTTTCTGTCCGTGGTGTCCACAGAACACTGTGCGTAAACTTCTTTTCCAGGGAGTCACGGAGAGGTGCCTCCCCTGTCGTCGGAGCCAGCAGGAAGGCAGTCTCGACAACACATGTGTACGCGTGGAAGGAGCGCAGAGCTCAGGTCGGCCGCGTCGGTTCTACGTTGGATTGTCATTCTCTGTTTATGTGACCTTGCATTAAAAATGTCATCCTGTCTGGGGCTCAGTTTCATCACGTGAGGGGCATTGGTCAGTAATTTTCCAACTGAAGTTCATCTTGAGTTTGGTTTTAAGAGCAGGTTTCGTGCCTCACTGAAACTTTTTAGCCTGGGAATCTGTAGGTGTAGCAAGGTTCCCGAGAAGTTCTGATGCTCACAGTGAGTGAGAACCAGCCAGGCAGGCAATGGCCCACGTTGCCTCTGATTTTAAAATTCTGGGGTAGAATTTAAACTTCTGGAAATTTAGCATCTTTCATTAGAGCTATATGCCTACTTATTTCAAAGTTCCCTGAGTTTTGTTAATAAAAATAAACCTGAAGTCTGGTAATGTGATGCTTTCAGATTTGTTTTCATTTTGTAGAATTGGGTTGGCTATTCAGGTTTTTTTTTCTGGTTCCATATGAATTAAAGAACTATTTTTCCAAGTTCTCGAAAGTAGGATGCTGGTGTTTTAATGGGGACTGCATGAAATCTGTAGATCACGTTGGGCAGTGTAGACATTTTATCTATATTGGTTCTTCCCAGCCATGAACATAGTATGTTCTGCTGTTTCTTTTCTCAGAGTTTCATAGTTTTCTTTCAACTACAACTTGGACTCTACCTTACAAACGCAAACACCGTAACCTAATCATACATACCCTCATCTTAACCTAAAATTAAAAAATTAGCAATTAAAAACCCAAAAACAACACAAAGTCATTAAAATTCAAAATGCTAAATAAATGCTGATTATCATTGCTATAAAGAAACTCAATAAGTCTAGGGTGCTAGGTATCAAAATAGCTTGGAATTGTTTGATGGTAATAAACTAAATGCAAAATTACTGCCTTGGCAGAATTGTATCCATATCATTAAAACTATTAAGACGGTGTAGCAGGAAAAATTGGCATAGTCTGTGCAGGACACAGTAGCGTGGATGTGACTAACGATGGGTAATAAAATATAGGGTGGCATGCAGCCTTATTAGGAAAGCTAAGTAGTTGTTTACACTCTCAAAACAACTTCAAGTGTCAGCTCATTTAATTATAAAATATGCTAAATATACCATCCAACACCGAACAGATTGGAGACAGTCTGTTGGCTGATTTATTTTTACTTTGATGTTACATTCCTTACACATTTTTCAAATTCTTTAGCGACTATTAGGGGAAAAAAAACTCCTTATAATATTTAATACTTTCCTGAGGCTATTCTTTATATTCAGAGAAATTGGAGTCACCCAATTAATTGCTCTCACTCTTTGTATTTTCTTTTTCACAGGAATGACCAACCTCAAATTTTATAACTGACCTGTCTTTTTTCACCCAATATGCTCGGAAGAGAGTCTCCAACCCCAGGAGCATGTGTAATTCCTAAAAGCTCCCTAGGGATTTTCCTCTAGTACATGAATTGCAAAGCTGGGTTCAAAACCTGTAGTAGGTTAGAAACTTTAGTACAGGAGTTGATATCCTACCGTTTATACATTATCATTTTATACGGTAGGATATCAACTCCTTGCTCTTTGAAGTAAACAGGGAACTTTGACATCACCAGTATGTAAATGAGTGGTCAGGAGTAATATAATATTCCAAATTATATGTTATGGATCTTTACATTAATATAGATATTCTTTCTTTTTTAATTTCAGATTAATGTGAGGTTACGGATGATTAGGTTCAATTGTTTACACTTGTTAGGTAAAGTCCCTGTTGCAGTTGTGCCCCTCACCCAGGAAGTGTGCCATATATCCTAGCATTGGACCCATTAGGTGAGAACACGCCTATCCCCACTCTTCCTCCTTCCCCTCTGCTTTACCCCCTTCCCCAACTTGAATTTAATTGACTTTTCCTCCTGTGTGGGCGTGTAGTTGTTCATCTACTGGCTTCATGTTGCTATTGAATACCTTGGATTCTTACTTTTTCATTCTTGTGATACTTTGGAGAATGTTCTCCCACACAATCCAGGTTAATACAAATATCTAAAGCCTCCATCTTTTTATGGCTGAATAGTATTCCATGGTATAAATATACCACAGTTTTCATTAATACATTTATGGGTTCATGGGCACTTAGATTGATTCTACATCTTGGCAATTATAAATTGAGCTGCATCAAACAATCTAGTGCAAATGTCCTTATGATAAAATGACTTTTTCTTCTCCTGGGTACATACCTAGTAATGGGATTGTGGGGGATCAAATGGAAGGTGTATTTTGAGTTCTTTGAGGATTCTCTATACTTCTTTTCAAAGGGGCTGTATGAGTTTACAATCCCACCAACAATATAAAGTGTTCCCATACTGTTTTATTAACCATTTTCCTCTTATCTTCTTTCTTCCTTCTTTCTAGCCCACCAATAATATAAAATAGATAAAATTGTTTAGTTATAATTCCTACTTTGTCCACTAACTTTTTTAAATATAAGATTCTTGATTCTTGAGGGACAGGTGAAGTTGATAAGAAAAGGCAGACATTCTGTCAGTCAGAAGGAAGAGAAGGAACGTAAGAACAGCAGAAAGTCCATTGTGATTGAAGGAAGGAAAAGATGGTTGGAGGATGTCTAGGGAGAACCCATCCTGGGTGTGGTTGGACGTCAGACTGAGGAGGGAAGAGAGTGCATGAGGAAACTTTGAAGTGCTTTGAGTGGCAGAATCACAAGAGGCAACCTATGTTCTAGAAGATTTGTCTGGTGGTGAGATGGAGGATGGCCCGGAGGGAAGAGTGGAAAGGAGCAAGGAGGATGGGTGTGGGGATGAAGGCAGGTCAGAGTCAAACGAGGAAGTCTTGACAGCCACTGAGCAACCAAAGGAAAGACAGCAAGTGTCTGTGCTGAGAAGAGTTTGAATAAAGTATCAATGGGGCGTATTTCTCATTGGATTGAAGGAATAAAGGAGATGACACATAATTGTGTTCTACTTATAAATGACTGGCTGGGCAGTAGGTTTGTTTACGTCAGCGTCACTACAAACACATGAGTGTTCATTGCACGATGGTGTTAGGATGATCATGTCACCAGGAGACCTCTTATGGGACCTTATGGTCATGTATGCAGTTCATCTTGTATGACCAAAATGTTACATGGCTCATGACTGTCATTATAAAGGTATTGACTGTGATCACAAAGTCTCTGACTGATCTTTCTCCCTGTTCCCTTCAGGAACTGTCAAGAATGCTTAGCTGGGTCCCTACATGAGGCTTGGTTATATTTCTATGCCACAACCAGCTACAGCCTTCAGGCCTCCATGTTTCCAAAAAGATGAAGCTCCAATTTGTAATTCTGTCACCCACATATTGGTGGAATTGCATCTCTGTCACCGGGTGAGAGAGCCACCATCATTTGGTGCCTGAAGTCTAGGATCTGGCAGGTCTTCTGAGGTCCACCCTTGCCTTCTGACAGTCCCAGGGAAGAGTCGTGTTTCAGCTTGAGGCCAGAGGCAGACTGTGGGCAAAGCATCGTTAGTCCCTTTTCTTTTAAGGCCTTCACCTGAGTGTGTGAGGCTCAGTCACATTATGGAGGATAATTTGCTTTACTCTGAATCTACTGATTTAAATGATAACAATAGCTAAACAATCCCTGCACAGAAGCCTCCAGACTGATGTTTGACCAGGTACCGGGCACCAAGGCCTGGCCAGGTCAGCTTGCACAGGAAACGGTGCAGTCCTCACTTTCAGTTTGTCGGGCTCCTCCATTCATTTGGGATCTACTGAGAGAGCTGTTGTTTAGGTAGCCAAAGTTTGCTGGTAGTTTGTGCTTAATATTGTGTTGCTTTTATTTTTCTCTGTACCAGCAGATAGAGAAGCTGGTAACAAGCTTACTGGATTATTGGTTACTAACTTCTTCCTACCTTATCTTACCCAGTCTTTTCTCATCAATACCTTATTATACTTTTCATAGCCATGAACTCAGCTCACAATCTCTGCACTGATTTTGATACACATTACCTTTTGAAAGAACAGAAACTTTAAAAATACACGTAAGCAAAACTTTAGCTTTGAAAAATACATTCGAAATGATTTCACAAAAAGCTAATCTGAGATTTAAAAACAGCAACAACAAAAAAGTATTTTGGACACGATTGGAAAGCAGGCATTTATTTTATACTCTTCCATTTGCTATCCAAGTTTGCAATGATAAACTTTGAATTTTATATTCTGAAGTACTGCGTATCTCATTGTTATTCTTGAAAATTGCCTTCACAATATATCTGAGAGCAATTGTTGGTTGGTTATAAACTCTTTGATTATAGCCTAGAGGAGGCCAAGGTCATGGGTTCAATTCTCAGGTAGTCCAATTAGCTCCATTTGCTTTGGGGCCTTTCGCCCCACTCCTAGACTGTCTTTAGCCATCATGAAAATGCATGTATTGTACCCAAGGACACTGTATAAAAGTTTGGGTAAGTGTGTGCAAATCTGTAGTTATTAATGGAAAATCAATCAGAAGCCCATACTCCCTTTAATAGTGATTCAGTGATGTCCACAAAAGCAACTAAAAAAGAATGCTTTTTAATTAGTTATCTGTATTTTTCATCTCAAAAACAAAACAAAGGAAGAATTCCAAAGGAAATCTCTTTTTATATTCTTTCTCCTAGACATTCTGAAAATTTCTCTAGCATTTTATGTATTTTTTTCAAAGGCATTTTTTTTTTTATTTTTAGCATCAAAATGTTCTCTCTAATTTTCCTTCCAGACACCTGCAGTGAGGTAGGAAAGATGTCTAGAAAGCACATGGAAATACATGACTTTATCTTGTGCCTCTAGAACGTTTTAGATTAGGTCATGATTTTGGAAAGCTTTGTGATACCTGGCACACAGGCAAGTGAATTTCTCACTATTCTTTTTTCTTATCTTTTTTTGGTACAATGTTTAGAAAGTGCAATCCGCATTCTGATAAATGGTTGGGAAGTTTTTGGTTTGATGTTAGAAATTTCAGTTATGTGTTAAGTAACTTAGGGTGGTTTGAATGGGTGATTAAGAAACGGCAAGATGGATGATTATGTGATAAATCAGTTTTAGGTTGTGCTTTCACAGAAGTTCTTAGAAAAGGTCCCCTGTCATTTGTTATCTCTTGTTTGTCCTCTGCTAATTCATTGCAACGGAGGCCTCATGGGCTGTAAAGGTTTGAAGTAAGGCTTTCCTCAGTGAAAGAGCTATGCCCTTACCAACTTTCTGGCAGGGACATCTTTACAGATTTTGCCAAGATTAGATGAGAAAGAGCCGAGGACTATTTATTTTTTGTTGAAAACTGAATTGTAAGGGAATCCACATTCTCTAATTAATGCATTTTGCCCATTTGGCAGAATTTAGATAGATATTACCTCTCCTCAGTTCAATGAAACACCTGATGGTCGGGACTTGCAAATATTTTGTGTTAGAACTTGGTAGCAAAAATTTGTAAACTTTTAGCCATGAATTCTATAGGTTCTTGGGTTGGCAAACTGGATAACATCACACCCTTGCCTTTTATAACTATTCTTACATTAGTATAGTTTTTTACAATGCAGCTTGTATTTATATTTTTTTGTTTTCAAGTCTCTGCTCACATTTTTCTTAAACATAAAAGTATGTTTAATTATATAATTTGGGAGTATGCTCTTGTTGAAAAAAAAAAAGTCGGAGGTTAGAGATAAAGCCCACGTTCCCTCAAACTACTCACATCCCCTAGTGACATTTCCAGAGTTAATTGCAGCAATTAGGCCTTCACACATGCACACATAATATGTATATATGGTATACATATAAATGTATCATATTGTTGTTTCTATTTTATTTATTTAGAGACAGAGTCTCACTCCATGGCCCTGGGTAAAATGCCATGGCATCATAGCTCACAGCTGCCTCAAACATTTGGGCTCAAGCCTAAATGTCTTTCCTCAGCTTAGGCTCCCCAGTAGCTGGGACTGTAGGCATGTACCACCACACCAGGCTAGTTTTTCTACTTTTTTAGTAGAGAGCCCATTTTGGGTCTTGCTTCTTGCGCAGGCGGGTCTTGAACTCCTGAGCTCAGTGGATCCACCCACCTCAGGCACCCTGAGTGTTAGGATTATAGGAGTGAGCCACTGCACCCAGCCTGTGTTTGTGTTTTAGATCTTTAGTTCCCAGACTATTATTTGAGTTTTGCTACACTTAGTTGTATTTATCTATGGACTTTGTCACATTCCGGACTTATTTCCTTATCAGGTTCCCAAACACTTCTAGTGATAGCCCTTGACATTTTCTTTTCTATTTTGCCTCACAATATAGCACAAGGTGATAATGTACTTGTAACTCTCATGAACCACGTCTTATCACCAAACATATTTTAATCTCAGTTAGAAAATTAGTGATGGTTCAAATAAAACTGGCCAGAAAAAAAAAATGTCTTTTCTTGTGGTTTCCACTCTCAGTTTGGTGGCCATTCTGGGAAGTTTTTAGTGGCATGGACTGCCAGTAGGGGGTTTTGGAGAAAGGACTAATAATTTTTAAACGTCTTTCCTTTCCTAGATTCACAGAACGTTTTATGATCTTGATAGTCTTAAATTACCTAGAAAGATTCATACTTTGTGCTAGAATCTTTGTTTCATTGAAATGGAAGTTAGGTCAGTAGGTCAACAATATCTACCAGTGATCACTTCACAGCCAGGGATCTCAGTAGCGTAGCCTTGTTCCTAATAAGAGTTAAGTGGGCTGCTCACCTTGGCTCAACCTTGTAATCCCAGCACTCTGGGGGCTGAGGCGGGTGGATTGCCTGAGCTCAGGAGTTCTAGACCAGCCTGAGTAAGAGCGAGATCTGTCTCTAGTGAAAAATAGCTGGGCATTGTGGTGGGTGCCTGTAGTCTCAGCTGCTGGGGAAGCTGAGGCAGGAGGATCGGTCACTACAGCATTCTAGCCTGGGGCAACAGAGTGAGACTCTGTCTCAAAAAAAATAAAAAAATAGAAGTTAATAAAAAGAAAAAACCCCAAACAAAAAAACAATGGCCAGGCATTGTGGCGGGCGCCTATGGTCCCAGCTACTTGGGAGGCGGAGGCAGGAGATTCGCTTGAGCCCAGAATTGGAGGTTGCTGTGGGCTGTGATGCCACGGCACTCTATCCAGGGTGACAGCTTGAGGCTCTGTCTCAAAATAAATAAATAAATAAATAAATAAAAAGTTAAGTGAAAGTTGAGTACTTGTAAATGACATTTTATGTTAAATGGAATAAGGGAGTGTCTTAGCTAGGAATTCCCATTGCAAGACACCCACCACCCAAACCATTAGATTGCTGAATTCTGAGTCTGCTGAATTTCCTGTTCCCCATAAGTCCATCATGTACTTTGCTTTTTCTCAATATGGTATGGTTTTGAGCTTTCTCTCCGTGACTTGTTAGTTCCAGAACCTAACACAGATGAGTTCTCTTTGTCTTTGTTCTATCAATCCTTTAATCTATCCACAAACTAGCCAGTCATGGGCAATCCTGGTTCAATCATGTGTGTCTTGGGGGTAGGGAATAAAAGCATGGTGCAAACACAGGGGTCTGGGCTGGTTCCTTGGGTGAGATTACAGGTAAGGAAGTTTTCAGAGACAGAGCTGGGGGTGGGACAGGTACCCCCAGATACATCTGCCACTAGGAACACGTTCAACCATTTAAATGAAAACTCCTTTGATGAACATGGTAAAATAGTTGATTTTTCCCCCCCAGGAACAAGAATATCTCTTTCCTTCTGTGCATAGCACATAAACTAAGTACCATTACCAGCAGAGGCATGGCGTGACTAAACTTGTTAGAATGTGCAAGCCAATGGTAAAATTCTCCATGGGGGTGAGATGGGGGGAGAGGGAGGAGGGAAACAGTTTTTCTTTTAATTCATTTTTCAATCATGTTACGAAATGTAGAATTTCTCTTCTGTTTTACAAAAACAGAGATATAAATTACGATTTACCTGATTTCATGAGTTTATCACCAGTTTTGAAGGATACCCCAGCACGTTCTCCTGGTTCTATTTCTACATATATCCTGAATGTGACCGCTTCTCGCCATGTGTACTGGCCATCTTATTTCTCTGCCTACAATCCTCTACTGTCTGCCCACAATAATTAGAGTAATAATTAGACTCTAGAGTGATAAGTAGGCTTATGTGATCCGACCTTCCCAGACTTTATTTCTCACCCCTTTCACCCTCATTTACTGTGTTCTGCCTTTTCTTCCAAAACTCATTCTCATCCCCCAGTGTTTTCACTTGCTGTGTCCTCTACATAGGACTTTCTTCCCCAGATCTCCATGTAGCTTGCACCATCTCCTGTTTTTGGTGTAAGTGCAAATGTCGCAGATGTTTTCTGATTCTCTGACTCCCTCCCCTCATAATCCTTTATTTCATTATCCTTTTGAATTTTCTTCATAGCTTTTTTTTTTTATAATTTTATTGAATCATAATTCTGTACATTGGTGCAATCATAGGGCACGATTCATATACATTCAGAAATGTTTTGATCGTACTGTTACAGATAGCCTTCATGGCATTTTCTTGATCACTATATAAA